>CAJUYI010001745.1:0-16476 GCA_910591695.1 Galerucella pusilla
TGCAGTTTATCTTGCCTTATTATTTTAAATAAATAATAGGTAACAAACTTTACATTTAAAACGCGAAATAAGTGCATATATTCATTTATTTTCCCAATAATCAAAAACATTCAAACACTAAGTTATAAAGTTTTCATCATATTAATGTTAGAAAAAAACAGATTTAATTTTTACTCATACTAATGCCACAGTATATGAACCAACCAGTAGTATATCTCTCATAAATTTCATTCATAAATTGCCAGAGCTTTTGATAACCTTGAACGGATCGCTTAACGATTCATTTTACCATAGGCGTAGGTGCATACGTCTTGAAATGACTTGAACGTGTTAAATGTTTTTTCTTAAATATTGTAGAACAGTACACTGATGAGTTAATAAAACAATAGTCCTATACAAAATATTTATTGGTTTTTTCATATTACAATTTTAATTTTTAACATTTTTATTGACAAATTTTAATGTGTAATATAGTCGTACCCTGAAGAAAAGTTTTATTAAATATTCTATTGGAAAATCAACTCAAGGATGTACAAACTCTGTTGTTTGACTAATATTTATGAGTGATTCAACAATATTATATTCCGTAGCAATTTTCTCAAAATTCATTTGGAATAATGTTTCTAATAATGAGGATGTATTGTACAAAATTTTCATGCGGCATATTCAAGTTTCCAAAAGTATCCTTATTCGTATTTTCATAAGCTCTAAGGTAACAGTATAAAGACGAATCGTCTAAATTCTGATACGATTGTGAATACGTCTCACATACGCTGCATGTATGAATTTCCGAACATTTTTTAATTGAATAACCACAAAATTGGAATTGGAATAGCCTTTTTTAAAAGAAGTTTTCTTTGATGATGTTGCATAATCATGTCTGGTTCAAAATGAGCACCACATAAACGATGACTACTATTGTATAGAGTTTCTATTTTTGGCATTAAGTCAGGCCTATCGCATGCTTCGAGCCAAACTAGTTCTGAAACAAAAACAACAAATTAAATCAATGCATGAAACTAAGGCTCATAAATGTAATATGAGGATCAAATAATAAAGTATTATACATTTCGTATGAAAATACAGTTTCCCACCTTTCTGAATCCTTTGGAAAACGGAAAATTTTTCATCACAATTTTAAAATTTATTGTAACATCCACGAACTACACACACACTACCCGATTTCTTCTTTTTAATGGTATCCATTGCAAAAAAATGCTTATAAACTATAAAAATAATACCGAAAAGCCGTAAAAATATAAGCTGTAATAAATAAGTTTATTCGCAAATTCACCACTTGCACTTTGGTTGGATCGCAGCACAGCACTGGCCGCCGGATGATATAGTCATCCGAACCATAGATAACATAATCCGATCCGATCCGAACGACGTTGTAGGTCACAGAGAGCTCGGCAGTGTGACGTCACGAGATAACATACTGGTTCGTTCATATACTGTGCTTATGCTTAGACATATCCAACTATTATTAGTAACATTTTTCGATATTGTCAAATTGAAAGATACTTTGCTATTGACTGAAACTAACATTTTTTGACAAACCTCGTATATACGACTAAAAAATTTGATATTTGATGACTGTATTCTGGGTTTTAGATGAAGAACAACTTTTCTTCCTGAAATTAATGATAAAATTTTTTTTCCATAGGATGCCAACTTAGGGGGACATATTGTAGATCCATTCTGCAAAATACTCGAAATTATTCAATCCAAAAATATCCGGTTAGCAAAATCCGATCATTATCCTCCACATTGACAGACACTAAAATTGATTGATATTGATAAAATCATTCGGTCATATTTATTATTTTGATTAATTTTACAATTACTAATGTACAATCGAACATTGGTTGGTTACGATGATCTTTCTTTCAGTTAACAAATTTTCCGAGGTCCTTGTTTGCTTCTGTTGACTGTATTATTTGTGTTCAAGTTCAATGAGTAATTGTCATATGAAATTCAGTCCTCGTAAATGATGAATTATTAATTCAGTACCACAAGATATTCTTTTCTTTACTTTTCTATTGTTAATTATTACACTTGATGATGCTAGACGTACCCATGGTATCGTCCGTTAGATTTTCCAATTACAACGAGCATTGATTTAACAAAATTGAATCAATTTCTCTTTTTATATTTTCTTGGTGAAAATTCATCGAGTTTATCTTTGTAAAAGTGCATTCCTTGAGCAACTTAGACTGCATATTAATACTACTACTTAAACCAGTTGTTTTTTTGCATAATGAATTTTATTTTAAATGATATTTGCAGAGGACTAGGTTTGTTGCAACTGCAATCGTATTGGGTACAGTACTAGCTTGTGGCTGTAACCATGTTGTAACGACCGTTGTTGACTTGAAACTTGGACAGGTGTACCTAAGATTACGAGGTCACATGTAGGTCTCGAGCAGGAGCAGTGACATTTCTCTACTAGTCCTGTGGTATGTATAGTTTGGCAAGTGTATCTGAAGCTACGGGGCGAGGCATATATGTAATAAACGTACAAATGGCGTACGGTACCTATTTTACCAAGTAAAATTGAAAATACAAAGGTAACTGACAATACCAACGCCACTGGATAAATCAATATCAGTGAGAGGGAACAACACACGCACGCACTTGCCAATAAGAAGTCAGCTCCCGATAAAAATCACCAATTATGTAATTCGGAGATTGTGGTATTTATGGTTTTCGTACAACGCTGCCAGAGTTTAAAGAATCCCGTAACAAATTTGGAGAAGTGCTCATCTTTTAACATTCTTAAATTGAAAAAATAATGTTGATAGAAAATATCCAAGGAAACAAGCACATTAAAGAATTAACGTTTAATTATATTGTTGATATTGTTAATGATAAAAAGTCCATTTTCTAATTATTATCACTACATATTTAGCACTTTAGCTTTTCCATAGTTAAAAGTGGCAATATCGAATGTTTTCAACTGCATTTCTTTCACGGCTTCAGATAAACTTGCCAAAGTATAGGTATTATTTAATCTACGGTTTTAGCCATTGAGCGTTGTTTGTTGTTTGTGTTTTTGATTCCCCAGTTTAGTTTTTGTTTAAAATTGTATTGCTTTTTATTGTGACTATTTTATTATTAGATTGTTCTTTATCTAGTGTTTACTGTTTAGTATTTTGTGTATTTTCTAATCTACAGCAGCTCAACGCCACTAAGTGTTGGCATTGTATTTTTTATGAAGTACATATACAGTATGAAGCACTCTTGCCTTGAAATAATTACATACTCAATTGAATTAATACAGATTCACTTGAATTATTTAAATTCATTGTGAAATCCAAGCTGAAGATACTGTGCCCAATATTTTAATAATACCTACTACGAATATATTTCACAGTTTCCATAAGCAATGTCAGCTATGGAAGAAGTTTTTTAAAATTGAAGTTGGTTAAAGATTATTTAAGATTAACAATGAGTACTCTAAGACTGAACTATCTTTTCTATTGAGCAAGAGGTGTGTGATGCTATAGACATTGATGGTACAAAAAAAGAAATTGCCTTCTGCACCGGGTGGCCCAAAAACAAGCACTCGTGCCATTGACCATGCGATGCATACAAGCCACACACATCTGTATGGAGGGTATTAAAGGAATTCCAGAATCATACGTTTATCATTTGCTTAAAAGTATAGAGAATAACGTCTTATTCATTGTCTTACGAGTTTTTTTGAAATTTATTTGAAAATTAAAACAAACTAAACGTGAATTCCTGAAAATCTTCAGGTAATAAATATTAAACTGGAGGAAGGGCATATTCTTATTTTTTTACATAGATTGGGGAGGGTTTGAAAAACCTGCAAAAATCATTTAACGTAATAAACGAACTGCCTCTTACTAGTACTGTTAATACAAATATTTATTCAACTCGATAAATAAGACATGTACGTTAAAAATGTGAAAAGTTATCATTGGAACCTGCCAGATTATGAAATGATTCGTTGCCAGAAACGCAGGTTTTGATAATATGAATCATACATCAAATAACAGTCTTTCTTCACGACTAAATAATAACGCACACATTATTTTTACATATTTAGCTGCATAATGATATAAATTCTTCACACCAGTGAATAATAAAAAGAGTTCACTCTCGTTAGCCAATCACATTCTATTATTATCAGAATTCACGCTAAAATGAATTTAAATAAATAAATCAAATCGTCTCTTTAAAACGTCAAATACCTAAGAATGCAAATCGCTTCTGACTGCGCTTCGTTTAAAACGTCAAAATAATTATAGAATCATAATTTTACGTATTATATGAGAAAAAAATGGACAGTAGCGATAGTGAATATGTACGCCTCCCGGAATTAATTTCATTTATAGATGTGAGGTTTCCGATTAAAAATGTGAGTTATATATTCACTCTTTACATTTTTATAAATACCTATGCTCTACAATAGCCTAGTGATGGTTGACTATGGCGCGGACGATCGAGGTTCAATCCTCACTGGAAGTTTTTTCTTTTTAGTCGTGGAGAAAGTATAGTCTTTTACTTGTGTAGAATGGCTATTATTCACTTGGATGATTCCAAAACTCACTCGCTGCGCTCCCTCGTTTTGGAAACTTCATCCGCGTGAATAATAGCCATCATTCTGCACTCGTTGAAGAATATACTATTCTGCAACCGATATGATAGAATTCAGTAAATTAAGTTTCGTTAAAATAATGAAATCAGAAGCATTGGTACATTTGAATTGATTTTTTAGGTTTTAAAGACATCTTATCAATTTACTAGGTAATACCCAATTTGATGTTACAAATTGTTTAGAAGAATTATTTTTGTTAAAATTTGTTTCAGTTAAAATTGGACCTGATACAAACATATGGTTGAAATAATACCCTTCTTGGTGTGCGTCATCGATTGTGACGTACCTATATCCGGGTTTTCAGCATGTCGTTTATTTTATTTGCTATTTTGACATGAAGTCAAAGAATACACCAGCTCAACAAGAAGCGAAGCTTCCGATCATTTTTTTGTATGCGCATGTCTGAAAGTCGCCATTTTTATAATAAGATTCTTGTCATAGTTGACTTTTGACTTTGTCTGTTGTCTGTCAACCAGCTTGGTAAACAAAAAGCATTTTTCAATTTTTGTGTATAATTTTTACTTCGTCCCTTGTTTCGAAAATTATTACTGAATTACTTGAAGCTATGGGAAGAATAACTTGTGCTGTTCGGGGATGTCACTCGGGAACAGGAGAAGGTATATATCTATGTTTGGATTCCCAAAAGACCCTGTTAGGTAAGTCTTTAAGTTTCTTTTGCTAATTTAGGCATAAGTATAAAAAAAATACTCAAATAAATATTTGATTAGGTATTCTTTGACATTACATTGAATAGAATTTTCATGAAGTGAACAACTTTTGTGATAGGTTGTGTTGACTTATTCTACCTAACAATAAACATATTATATTAGCAAATAATACACCAGCAAATATATTATTTGATATTAGCCTGAACTTATTATTGTTTTGAAATATTTTAGATCCCAGCTATGGTTAGTCCGTCACCTTCTTCATGTGGAACAGAACATTTCCCTAGATGTCAAGCTTTGCCATTATTGGGTAAATATTTCAATTAATCAAATACATCTGTATATCAAAACTTATAGTTTATTTACAAGTATGTATAAGTATACATAAAAAAACTACACATATATTTTTCTTACAAAATCCACATTATTAAAAATAACATTATAATATTGCAGATAACATACCGTCACCTGAACCAGGACCCTCCTCATCTGGAAAGAACACATTTTTTTGTGTACAATGATGCTCATTGGTTGTTTACTTATATATTTTAGATAATGAATATGTTCAAATGGAAGTTGGTAGGTACTGAAGATGTCAAGTCTGCTGTAGCTGTGTCAAATAAATTACAAATTCAATATACAGGCCACTGTAACCGTATTATATTTTATTTTAAATACACATATAATTTTTCTTACAAAATCCATATTATTAAATATAACATTATAATATTGCAGATAACATACCGTCACCTGAACCAAAACCTTCTTCATGTGGAACAGAAAATTTCCCTAGTTGTCAAGCTTGTCAAGCAATGATACTTATTGGTAGTTCACTACCTATATATATTTCTTAGATAATGAATATGTTCAAATGGAAGTTGGGACTCAAGATGTCAAGTCTGGTGTACAATTTTATTCTGTTTTAAGTATTTGTTCTTAATTTGTACGGATTATTTCATATGATATTATGGCATTTTCACAACTCGTGACAAAAGTATAACTTCACGCACTTGTATCATAAATAACTATTGTGCCAATCAACTTGATGATAAGATTTTCATTTTTATTTATAATTAATACTACTGTATATTTTTGTTAGATGAAGTTTCATCCAGAGTAAAATAAATTCTTATATTAATATGTGTATTTTATTTATTGATTCAAAAAATTTTTGCTTAAAAGGAACTAAAGTTCCTACCGTGTGTCCCGCGAAACGTTCTACCTTTTATTATTACATTTGTTTCAATATCTCTCCTACCCTACTTAATGCTTCTTTAAATACTTATTTACATATAATTACTTGCAGTGCTCGGCAGAAATTAAAAATAATTCGAAAAACAACACATCTAACTGAAACAATGCATGATTTTACCAACTGAAAGTGTACTGTTGAATTATGTATAATATGCTTATAATAGGTGTTTGCAAATTTTACTGCTCAACTTGAAATAAATATAATATGTGGTGGGCCCAGAGGTTGGATTGTCAAGTAATATTCTCTCAAAACAAACAATTTGTCTCCTTATTATAAATGTGACATTGTGAAAATTGAAAATGTTGAAATCAGATTTCTGAAATATATTTCATTCAAAATGGGTACGTATCTACAATTTAATTACCATAATATTTTAAACACTCTAAACCTAACTGATATCACAACGCGTCGTTTTCACTCTGATTTGATATTAATTTATAAAATCTTATCTGGTGGAGCTGATTGTCCAAATCTTTTGCATCAAATTAACCTTCTTGTTACTTCTCATAGAACTAGAATGAGATGGTTTAATAAATATAATATTGATCCATTTGTTAACTCTTTAAGTATGTTTAAGAACTCAATTAGAAATGTATGCTTAGATTATTAGATTCTCAAATTAGTTCACTGTAATATTAGAATTATTGTAATTACTTGTAATTGGTGAATCCGTTAAATAAATAAATCAGTAAGTAATCATATAAAAAATAATTTCCTGAACCTGAATGTTTTAATGTCGTGGTTTTTTCTACGTGTAACTAAGAATTATATCGCCAATATTTGAAAAATTTGATTACTTTTCTCAGTGTATTTACTAAGTTATCTGTCAACTTCGGTCTCTCAAGGTCATATATTTTTGTTACCAAAACTTCAAAGAGATTGCGTCGGGCTTCGCTTCTTGTTAGGTTGTGTATTCTTTGATGAAGTTAACCTTAAATTTGATAAATAAAATCATCAGGATCGTATTCAGCTAAATTAGAAAAGGCTATGCAATTAATAATCACCAGCTTCTTTTTCTAACTGGAAATACTTGAAAACTTTCAAAATACTGATGTTTTTCCGTGTATCCATGCATATTTTTGTATTATTTATATAAATAAATCAATAAGATTAATATTCACTTTTCATAAATAATAATTGACCGTAAACAACAAAGTACAGACCTGTCGAGAACTGTCAGTGTGACAGTAGAAAAGGACGTAAGACATATTGCCGCTACGAAAGTAACGCCTTCATAGTATTTTAAATTCTCGATTGATAGGTTGAGCTTGCGCGTAGGTAATCCAAACATCAACCAATCAAATTTTTGTAAGTCAAAGAATAGGGTTAAGATTTGTAAAACATTTAAACGGTTCATTATTGAGATATTTTGATTAGGATTAATCACATAATCACAGACCTGCCTTTGTTTCCATTTCTTCCAAGGTAATGTGTTAGAAAGACATTAACAATCGATGACGCACACCAAGAAGGGTATTATTTTTTCAACTTTATACCAGCTTCTTTCTAAATTTAAAATACCCATAGTATTTATTTTGTTCATTTCGATCTATTTTTAAACGAGACAAATTTCACTATGTTACTCTATCTCATAAATAAAGCGCTGACATACTGTTTGCTACACCTAATAAACCATGAACTATATAACATTTGAATTAGTGAAAGTAATTTTCAATATTTTCATACTTTAAACAGTTTCCGAATGATTTTGAAAACGTGCTCTTTAATTTGTAAGTAGCTATCAAAATTCAAATGGTGGGCTAATTAAATAATGTATTTATTATCTAACCAAGATTTAAAAAATTTGTAATTTTATCATTTTTATAGTTTAGTTACGAGATAATCTATATATTGGATATGGTTAATTATGTAACTTTTAATTACATTCAAGTCTTGAAGTTTGAAAGATATAAAAATATAAACAAAAATAGGATTTTTTTTTCAATAACGTGGAACTCGATAATGCAACAGATAATGTAAATAATACTCAAACTAGATTGAAAATATTTAATATTAATTTACTCGACTACAGTTTCCTGCAAATAATTTTCAATTTAGTAAACAATTTTCAGTTTCTCCGAATTTTCTTCACTTCTAATTATCCAATCACTCCGTTGAAATTTATCTCATGGCACTATTACGATTACTTAATAATCTTTCGTGTTATTAATAAAAGCTTTAAAGAGGACGTTTTTTCGTTTTAAAATATAAAACAATTTCGAGAACAGCATTTACGAGATTCATACCACGTAATGTTTTCCATATGATGGTGCAGTCCGTTTTCTACTAGGATTTTTGTCAAAAAAATTTACCTATTGCTTGGCCTAGAATCGTTAAAAATATGCCGATATATGAGTCATTCTGTAAGCAAATAATAAATTTTAACGCATTGTTAAATATTAGACAATCTGCTTACTCCATTTTACTATTCTGTATGCATAAATAAGCTTTAAAATTTATGGAAAATCCTAATTGGACACATACATGTTAAAATTTAAATCTTAACCTTGACTATGTATACAATGAAACATTTCGAAAAGTGAAAACTTTGTCAAACCACTTCTTATAGAATTGACCCTTATAGAGACGTTTCCTTGCATTATGTCATTCGTTGGCTTCTATCAATCTCGACAAGGTAAAAGAAAAAGGAGGAAGGAAGTTAATCATGGTAGTGATTTAACCAACTTTCGACGGAAGTCGCCATATTGAGAAGCCACAGTAGTGACATTAGTCATCAATTCTTGTGTCAAATTGAAAGGTTATTTATGAGTAATTAGTATACGTTTAAGTTGATATTGAGTTGTTTGGAGACTGCTTTTATCCAATATATACCACCTTAAAAAGATGCATATTATGAGAGTTTTTTGTTTCCCCTAATTGGATTATTTAATGTACGCCTCTAGTTTGTTCACGTTTCAACGGAAGTCGGCCATATTCAGAAGCCACTTTGGTCGATGATTCTTTATACTGTTATGTTATCTTCTCTTTCTTTTACCTCGTTGGTCAATCCACTATCAATGACTATGTTATGACACTTCAAGCTTAATAAATATTGAAATGTATAGGTCGCATGTTATTAAAAAATATAAATATATATTTAAAGAAACATTTTGTAATCAATTTCGAACGAAATATAATGGGTTGGATAAATCAATATGAATTTAAAACTGACAGTCTCAGTTTAACCTTAGTAAAATTTTATGTTGCATTTAAAATTGGTTAATCAGGTGAAATTTTGACATTTTTCAGCTGATAATAGCCATTCTACACAAGTAAAAGACTATACTTTCTCCACGAATAAAAAGGAAAAACTTCCAGAGAGGATCGAACCTCGATCGTCCGCGCCATAGTCAACCACCACTAGGCTATAGAGCATATTTAAAAAATGTAAAGAGTAAATATATATACGTAACTCATATTTTCAATACGAAGCCTTACATTTATAAATGAAATTAATTCCGGGAGGCGTACATATTCACTATCGCTACGGTTGTCCATTTTTTTTCTCTTATAATACGTAAAATTATGATTCTATAATTATTTTGACGTTTCAAACGACTCGCTGTCAGAAGCGATTTGCATTCAGGTATTTGACGTTAAAGAGACGATTTGATTTATTCATTTTAATTAATTTTAGCGTGAATTCTGATAATAATAGAATGTGATTGGCTAAGGAGAGTGAATCCTTTTTATTATTCACTGGTGTGAAGAATTTATAACATTATGCAGCTAAATATGTATAAATAATTTGTGCATTATTATTCAACGTGGAGAAAATTATTTCATCTACAAATGACTTAAAACCGTTGCCGTCCCTGTGATCGTCATCTTTATGCGACCTGGGGGTCTATTCACTAACTTGTGTGAGTGGTCGTGTAGGACCTCTCTCTCACAATTTAGCTTTACTGCGTATGTCACTCTCCTAAAATTATAAAATTCCTATTCGGGAAAGATAGTAGAATGCTCATACACTCCTATACGAGTACTCTACTGGGTAAAACCAAGAGAGTTGTTAGATTCTGAGAGAATGATAGACTTGCGCACATTGTCTTTGGTCATACAATTAGATAGATAAAGGAAGATTATTATGTAATCACACGACATGTGCCTATTTACTTTTTAGTCCATAAAATAATGACTAAATATTGAATTAATTTTTAGTTTTTGCAGTTTAATTGTTTAGTTTTTGGAGTTTATTTGTTTATTCCTTTTAGTTTAATTGGTTAGGTTTTGTACTTTGTTTAATCGTTCAGTTTGTGGAGTTTATTTATTGTTTTTAAAATGGAAGATGACGATTTGGTAATGCAAATGCTAGTAGACAATGTGTTTCCAACGTCAAGATCCTTTCTTGGCTTTGTCTGATTTTAATTATCATTAAACATTTTCGCCTATTTGAAGTTTAAAGTTTATTAATATTGTTTTTTGTGCCTCACACAACATTTTCTTTTCAATAAATTATAAAAAGGGAACTAAAATCGTACTCTTCACTCTTTCTCACAACACATATAAATATCTCATGGAAAAACTTATGCTGAATCATAGAGTTTTACTCTATGTGTACTGAATCAGACGGTGGTTGTGCTAATATCAGTGTTTATATTTTGAAATTCAAACCTACTAACAGTACATTAGAACTAAAAATAGTTCTAAGATAGTCGCGCCACTTGGCAACGCTGGACAAAATGTAGTAGACGAGTCGAATGATCGTGAATAGGGTTTTGATGGTCTATGTGAGTGATGAGTGAGAGAGTACTCATATCGATGAGTTGTCGTGCACGAGAACTCTCACATACAGAATAGACCCCCTGGGGGGGGCTCCTACGAGAATAAACACTTATAAAGTGCGCATGCGAGCTCTCTCGAAATTGCAAATTATGATATAGACCGCATGCGCACTTTATAAGTGTGTACTCTCGTAGGAGCTCTCAATGTTAGACCCCCTGCAACCGATGCTATCCTCATCGACGTCATCTACTCACCAGTTAACACCAAATAACTCCACTGGACTGGCAATTTCAAGTAATTTACAGAACGCAACAAATTGTATTTTTAATATTAATATTTATAATAATCAGTAGTTTTTAGTAAAAGCTTTGTATATCTATGTTGAGAGGAAATAATTTTTGAAAAATTGGTTGATATATTTTTTGCATATACGGCCGTAGAATAAATGATGTTACTAACTCCGCTCCGCGTTGTTCGTGTCAACTGCAGTCGCGTGCGGGAAAGTATCACTTTCCGCACTTGTTAGGAAAATAACTATTGCCTGTCCCTCACGTGCATTTTCCGGTCCTGATCGGCAGAACGTTATTTTCTGGAAGAAAAATTGTCCATAATATGTATATTTTGTGGTCGGTCTTGAAAAAATTCTTCTTCGCTACCATACCGGAAAACCAAATAGGGCGGAAATTACTGTTTTGCAGCCCAGGGGCTTCACTATTCCAATGTTTCAGGTACATTTTTCAATTGAACGTCATTGAGTGTCAACGTTTTTTGTTATATTTTTCAATTTTATGGTTGTGTGTCACGCTCATTTTCTGCCCTTGTGACACCATATACTATGGAATGGTGGAGCGTATAGCGTATAATGATAATGATGTTACTATTGATAAAGTTTGTCGTGGTTTAAAAAGTCTTCAAATAAATCAAAACTTTTTATTTATTAATTTATTAATCAGTGATTTTTTCTTTGTCTGTTCCGAATTAACTTTCTACTTTTCCAATTATGTTCGCAATAAGATATTTTTTAAACTTCTCAGAATTCCATTTCTCATCCGAAATTTCAATTAGTATAAATAATTAACAGCTAATTATTTAAACCTCGACATTGTAACTGAAAGTAAATAAATTGAAAAAAACCGCACACGCCAGTTAACAAAAAAAATTTCGTTGGTCAAAAATTTACAGACCATTCCAGTATCCACCAATCCACCCCACAACTTTAATGAAAAAATGAAAAGACCCGTCAAAAATCTAATAAAGGGGGACGTCTTTTCGTTCATATGTAGTCATTATAACTTAAACCGCCTCCCCCCTATAGTAACCACTCTACAAGAGGATTACAAGAATGTATTATACATAATTGGAAAATGTATAAAGTGAAAAAATTGATTTTCATTGGTTTCCATACAATGATACAATCGAGCCTCAAATGAGTTTCTGTGATTATTTGCCGTCATTCTTGAATAATTCGATGACGTAAATCCTCTATAATTGCTGGCTGAGGGCCGGTTTCACAAGAGAGATTTATACTAGGTATAAATAACAGTATAGTTATTCTGGGAATAAAGTTATACCAGAGTTTATACCTAGTATAAAACTAGTTGGCTTCACGATGCTTTTTTTACATCGGTATAGCAATTTTTAGAGTAACCTGAAAGTAGTTCAAATAAATTGATATCTCCTGTCAGTCCTGTCATATGGGATGTTTTTCTTTTCTTCGTTAACCTTAAAAATTAACGAAAAGTGTGGATTTCAGCTGATTTTTTATTATTGATAACTTTTGTCGTAAGGGAGTCTATTTATTATTTTGAAATGGATTTATATGATCTTCCAATATTTGAAGATTCAAATATTCACAGGTCCGGAACTGTATTGTTAAATCACAAAGGATTACATAGGATGAACTGGCTAGTTAAAGAACACCAACTCAAATGGAGGCTCCGTGCTTCGGACAGTTGGATGAGGGAGGCTGGAAGTGATTCACCCCTAATCTCTCATACAAGTCTCCGTAGAAGGGTTGTCCTACCCGACACGGCACGTCCCAATGGCTGATAGGGTGTCTCCAGAGGGAGTGGGTGGTCAAGGGACTCGTGCTTTTCAAGCTGTAAGGGCCTCATGACCGACCAACCCTCGGAATAAGCAATAAATAAGGATCCAGTATGGAAACCCGAATAGTTGCTCGCGGATAAAAGGGAATAGAGTAGTAAACCTCGATAAAAAACCAGCAGCATAGGGGAGGCAGCTATGTTGTGTGATTGTAGGCAGCGGACATCCGTGACAAAAAGCCTAGAGGAGTGAACCTCGATAAAACAATCCGTAATCTACGTTGTTAGCAACCGTGACAATGGATATATGGCTGCGCGAAAGTCAGTCAGTAACGGTGCCTCCGGGATATCTGGTGACCTCCCGGAGTACCCAACCTTACTACCACAAGCGGGGCTCTGTGGTGGTGGACATTCAATTCCCTAGCTACTCGTGGGATGTAGTATGGAGTATGCAAGGAAAGTGGAACAGGAAGCAGTGGAGGAAGAGAGAGAAGGAAATGGAATTTTTGGGAAATCGAGGCTGGTGAAACGAACACCTAATGAGGCGGGAGAGACAAGTGAGTGGAGCGATACTGGGGTGAAAAGGAAGGAGGTGTCGCCTCTGGAGAATAAGGAGCAGAAGAGGAAACAGAAGGAGAAACGAAGGGGGCAAGTGAAGAGTGGAAAAGAGGAAGAGAGGGAGAGTGTGGAGAGATTGAAGGAGATGGTAAGGTGACTGGAGAAGAGGGTGAAAAGGCTGGAAGAGCAGAAGTCGGTAGCTGAGGGGCGGGTCAGGGAATTAGAGAGGTTGAGAAGAGAGGAAGATAGGATGGAGAGAATGCAAACACCATGGGAGGAGGGGAAAAGAAACTGGGATGGATGGAAGGAGATTAGAGATAAGGACTGGGAGGATGAAAAGAGGGAGAGAATAGAGGTGAAGGTGGGAAATCCAATGTTAGGGGATGACTAAGGAAGACAGTGGTATGGAGAAGGGGATTCAGAAGATCTTAAGGGATAGGTACCCGATGCTAGTTGAAAAAGGAGAGGAAATGGAGTGGGTTGAGGAGGTACGCACTACTGAAAGAAAAGACACAAGGGTAATCGCGGAGGAGTTGATTTGTCGGATGGAGGGTGATTGTAGGGATGAGAAGAAGGTGTTTGATATGATGAGTCGACTGTTTGAGGAAGTGGGGAGCAAGGTCAGCGTTGGGCTATACAGGCTCGAGCATGTGGAGATGGAGGTGCCGAGGAAGATGATCGCGTGGTTGAGAGTAGATGGGACGAAGGTGGCAATTTATACAGAAAGGGAAAAGGAAAAGGAGGTCAAGAATGAGGTGGTAATCTTGAAGGATATTGGAGAAGTCAATCAGGAGGGGATAGAAAGGATTAAGAAGGGTTTGAGAGAGATAGAAGGAGAGTGGGTGGATAGACTTAGAGTCTCAAGGAACAAGGAGGTGGTATTAGAGCCAAAGAAAGGGGTTGAAGTCAGGGGAATTCTGAGGGATGTGGAAAGGGTAACAGGAGCTAAAGCGGTGGAATCGGGAAGGACAACAAAAACCACTAAGATGGTGGGGATAGATCCGTGGAGTGAAGATGAAGTGGTGAGGAAGAAAATAGAGGAATTGATTGGGGAAGGGACAAGGGTGATGAAAGTGGTGAGAGAGAGGAACGGCATGAAAATGGCTCTGCTGAGGATAGAATGTGAAAAGGCGGAAGCTTTACTAGGAAAACGGGAGATTAAGTTGGACCTAAATAGGGTGAATATTATAGAGGGGAGAGAGGAGGGCAGGTGTTTTGGATGTGGAGTGAAGGGCCACCAGTTAGCGGGATGTAAGACAGGGAGAGTGGAGAAGATGCTGGCTTTGTAATAGCGTGGGGCACATGGCCAGAGACTGGGAGGAAGGGGGAAGCAGATAGTAGTAGTGGAAGGAAGGGAGTGGACGAAGACGAGGGAAAACATGGGAGGTACACTCTGAACCCCTCAGAGGTGACGAGTCTGGGCAAGTAGGAGGAAGGAGAAAGCAGACCGCGGGAAGAAAAAATGTAGACGATGGATTGAGGGTGTTATAGATGAATCTAGTGAAAAGCATGATTAGGAAAGAGAAGGCATGTGAGAGGTAGGAGTGATAAAAGGGAGTAGATGACGGAGAGTGTGTGAGATACCACCGCCAGCTTTGAAGTATGCAAGGGTAGTTAGTCCGAGGCGGGAGTAACGGCGAGCTTGAGGTGGGTTTAGTTGGTTAGCATTCCCTTGGGGATGAGTCCAACACTGTATGGGTACTGGTTAGGACCCATTCGAACATGAGTTTCCCAGCTCAGCCCGAAAAAAAAAAACTCAAATGAAGGCTGACACCCCCATAGTAAGAGTCTACTAAATAAGTTATTCAAGAAAGTCTTGTCCAGGCTGTTGGAGCTGGGTGAGAGAAATGTGAAGACTGTTACCGACTTGGTGGGTGGACACTGTACCCTAAGGTAGCATCTGCACAGGATGGGCAAAGTTAGTGAACCTATGTGCAGAGCATGTGAACTCTACGATTACACACCTACTCACATACTTTGCTTCTGTGAGAACTTACAAGAACTCATACGGAAGCACTTTGGAGTGGAAATAACACATCCATCACAACTACTGAAGATCCCTCCAATTAAACTGGTGACCTATATAGAAGACACGAAGCTTCTGTAATGGAAGTAGGTAGATAACATGGGTAATAGTAAAAAGATTCAGTTCAAGTGCCTGGGCTGTTGAGCCCAACCCAAGCGTATGAATGAATTAATGAAATCATCAACTTCATGGGATACAGAAACTTGTTTATAATTCAATGAAACTGTAGAATAGCTGCATTTCGTCTATGAAAGTGTTTGGTATCATTGGCTCTCTTTTCGTATCTGTTAACTTTAGCTGTTCAGTACCAGCCTTCACAATCCGTTATTTACAGTCATATATTTCTATTCAAACTATCCAATAGGCTATAAAGACAATAATTAGGTATATAATATTAAAATTCATAGATGTTGCAAACTAACCTAACTGATAAATCGGTTTTTTCGCTGTTTTTGAGAGTAATTACTAATGTTCTTAGAAAAAAAAATCGCTATGTGTATTCAATACTAGATAGTAATTTTAAACAATAATAAGAATGCGCCAATGACAGCTTCCAAACGAAAGTCGTATCAACA
>CAJUYI010001745.1:21476-45571 GCA_910591695.1 Galerucella pusilla
GCAGGATATTTAGCCCTAAACTCATTATTATCACTACACCTTCCGAAGCACCAATAAATAATAGAATATTTAAATGACTTAAAAAATTAGTCTCAAATATAATTTTACCAGCGACATTTTTCAGTTGTGAAATAATCATACTATTAGGAACTATTTTTTCGCTTTCGGAAGAAACGAGTTCAATACTGTGTTATTGTTATCGGATTAACAACTATCTGCTGTGGGTTTTTGTCTTGAATCAATCACCCTTCCATTCGGTAATAAATACCTACCTATTATTTTAACATCCATAACAAACTTTCAAATTTCATTTTCTGTAAGGAGTTCTGTAATGTAACCCATGTTTTAGGGATTATTAAAAAAATAGAATTAAATGATGATAAAATGTTGATTCAAATAGATTTTGAAGCTGTTACTGATCTTGAAACAAAGCTTACTCGTATAATTTCTTGATAAAGGATAGTTTTTTCAAAAGACCGTTTATATAAAAGGTAGAGTCTTTAATATCCATTCTATGGTGGATATTAAATTTCTTCCAATCGACTATTGTGAACAACTACAGCTACTATCACTCAGTTAAGCCAAATAACCTTTATTATATATTTAAACATTAGTTTACTATTTGGATATAATAAAACTTTACAACTGTTTTGTAATTGTATTAAAAACAAGTTTTATTGTGACAGTAGTGGTATTATAATATCCAATTTATGTTTTAATCCATGGAAAAATTGATGTTTTCAAAGTTGCATTTGAAATTAACAATAGACATCTTGCATCAGTGAAGGATTATTTTAATCTTATAGCATTTCAAATCTCTTTTATTATACATTCTTTTTTGGAAATGTTTAAGCAGCGAGAGTGGAGTCCAAGAACGTGTTTTGATTGGCATGACGTCACGGAGCTAGAATTGAAAACACTTTGAATTGACTAGCATTATAAGCCAAAAAGTAGTACCTATGAAAATTGTATTTAAAAAAAATAAAGTTGAAGATCTCCATATTGAATTTTTGTGAACTTGTATAAAACACTTCCTGGAGAAGTTATTGGTTATAAAATTTTTGTTCTTTTGCATTGTTCATTCTCACAACACTTCTTTTCCAAATGTAGATGTAAATACCCACATTTATTTCAACTTGACTGATAACAATGTAAAGCTGCATGAGATTCCCTTTTCAATAGCGTATTATGTATATGTGTGTACTGCGACCCTACTGTTCTATGACGTCAGCATGCTGGCAGATTGGACACCTCATCGGGATGGAGAATGTAGTCTAGATTCAGAGGGTCACAACAGATATGAAAGCGTAGCAGTAGAAAATACCGATTAGCCACCTCATCAAGTATAATTTAATCCATAGATCATTCCTTTCCAGCATTTTTTTGGAAGTGAACCACCCTGTTGAAGCTGTACAAAGAGTTTTATAGTTCCCTTCATCTGGCCTTGTATATAGGAAAAATAATATTATTTTGAAAATATTTATCTATCATAATGTATTATACTGCTTAGCTCGATAACAACGATTATAACCCACTCCAGACAAAAAATACTTAATTAGTGAGTAATCATTACACTTAATGTAATCAAAACAATTCATTATATGAAAAGCAAACATGCATATTCTATGTTTTTGAGTTTTCCATTTTTATGGTTATTATATTTTTATACATTCTCATTATTTTGTTTTTCATATACGAAATATATTATTTTCTCAACTACTAGCTGTGAAATTGACAATTATTGCTTCTTCTAGCCAACTGAGAAGGTGAATTTCTTTATTAGTAGGTAATAATTTTTCCTAAACAAATTCAATTCAGGGTTAGTAGTCCAACAAAAACATGTGCAACATAATTTTGTATAACCAGAAGATTGTCTTTAACATATTTGCCGCTTGAAATTACCTATCAAGGTGAAATTATTTGAATAAACATGCCATTAGTTTGAAATTCGCGCTCAACCAAAAATGACTAATGACATAACGTTCATAATATATCGAAAACTGACAGTCTATTTGTCAGTCAGACGACGTGGTTAACGCTTCTTGTGGTGCATTTGTGAATTATTTTCAATTTCTGTCTTAAATTTGGCTAGTAGTGGAAAAAATTGTATATACACCATGGTGGTAAAGAAATTTATAAGCCTCGCACCTCCTAATTTTGGTTCTCGGTCAATAATAATAGTCTTCACCACCTGGGTGTCTAATACACTATTTCCTTCTACCTGTACAAAAAATACAAACTTGAAATCAAGAAAGAGAACTTATAATATAAATATGGGGCCTAGGTGCCACTCCACTACGACCTCTGCAAATTTATTGTGTGACGTCTACATTTGTTCCTTGTCTAAACCCGTCCTTATTACTAGACTTTAAATGGAACACCTGAGGTCCTCTTTATACTGGAAGGCTTTTGGTTTTTCAAGAAAACTTAAACTTCCCACCCTAGGGACGAAAGTAGTCAGTGAAGGCCTGCTACTACTGAAACTGTCACATTGGCAGGTTCAAAAGATGTGGAGGATCCAGGACATCAGCTATGCAGTTACTTTTAGACTTACATGGCCTTCGGTCCACAACAGTATGACTAGATTGTTGTACACGTTATAATACTATTCATTTCTATTGGGGGCTAGTTATACTTGTCTGCTATCTGTATAGATGCACACATTTTTTCCCCAAAATATTTCTACCGGAAACGTCTAGTACTTTTACAGTACTAGACAAAAGATGTGGTGCATTATACAAGGTGTTCTAAGTGTGAGGAATACTTCCATCCCAGCTGGTTAATACAATCGATAATGTCCAAGAATGTCCATTGTTCAGACAATCTTCGGATATCGCATCAAGTGAGGTAAGAAAAGGACACTCATAATATAAGTTTTGAATTTAATGACTTAAATTTGTTGTTCGTCGATGTTTAGTCTGAATTAACAGCTAGTGCAGCACGTACGTGGAGTCGAACCACCCTTGAGGAGAGGTCTCATGCCGGGCATATACTTCTAAAGTGACCGATCAGCTTTTAACACCACCAAATTAAACTTATAAAGAACCCACTATAATTATTTTTAACCTTCACCCATCATCTCTCAAGTATACTATGTATATTATATTTCCATTTCTTACTCAAATCAATTAAAACACTTTCGGCATTTTTAACCGATTTGATATAATGGTCACGCTTTTTAATATTGTTTATTCGATTTATCATTTTCCGTATACTTTCAACGACTATAATCTATTATAATTATAGGTGAACATGAATTCTTTACACGGATTATTATTTTATAATATGTTGCAAGCTATTGTCCATAATCGAAATACATTTTACACATATGGTCTATAAAAGCCAATCAAAATAAATTCACTATTTCGGCTCTTATACATATTTATAAAAAATCCCGAAACACATCAAATTTAAATTATAAATTGACACACACCCTATAGTCGTAGGGACTGTAGGGAGATTGACACTAGTAGTACAGTACCCACCAGATTAAGACCTAAGAGCTACCGGGTACGTTACGACTGGTAAGTTTATCAGATTCAGAGAGGTCGTCGTGTTGCTTATAACTCCTAACCATAGACTTAAGTCTATGCTCCTAACCAAGGGATTTTTTAACGTGACTCATGCAGTAGTTATTCCTCAGACGCTGGTCAAAAGATTTTAGTAGACAGAATAATGTGCACTAGATGCTCTGGACAAACCTTGTATGAAAATCAATTTTCCTCTACCTCTCAACCATTGTAGTTCACAACTTCTCTGATACTCCAATTTAAGAAGCACTTTCGAAAGGATTTACTTCTGCAATAACTCAAAAATTCATCCCAATACAACATATTATTTGTCAAACTAAAGGGGCGATTCCCAGCCTTCAGTCAGAACAAGTAGAGCTCATCTGACAAGACACTCCACTGATTCTACTCATCCTCTTACAGTTTGCGTATTGCCAAAGTACAGGGTGTCCCAAATAAGAGTGACTGATTATAAACATAAATGCCCAGCTTATTAATTGCTCCGAAGAGATGGGGTTTTCACTAGTTTCACTAGTTTATCAAAGAGATTTTTTTAGGCTTGGCTGGCATTTCATCTCATCAACACAGGATGTTTTACTAATGTTGGTCAAATTCAAAGGGGAAAATATGTATGGTCACAGCATGAGTTGATTTTAGGCATCAAAATACGTTTATATGAAACTACTTATTAAAAATGTACTACTACTTGAAACCTCAAATATCTTTGTTGTTAATTAATCAAAAGATAGAAAACTATACATTTTTGGAAAGGAGAATTATTGCTCTTTCGAATGAGATCAAAATTTATAGGATGTTCCATTTGAAAAAAATACATATTTTCCCCTTTGAATTTGATCAGCATTAGTAAAACACCCTGTGTTGATGAGATGAAATGCCAGCCAAGCCTAAAAAAATCTCTTTGATAAACTAGCGAAACAAGTGAAAACCCCATCTCTTTGGAGCAACTAATAAGCTGGGCATTTATGTTTAAAATCAGTCACTCTTATTTGGGACACGCATTTTCTGCTTTGGTCTATGCACTACAAATTACTGTGCATTTCAGAGTAATGCCATTATAATGTGATCTGAAGCGAACGATGGATTGCCAGACTATCTATTGTGTATACCATCGCAAAACATAGAGCACTGTAGAAAATGGACCGCTCTGTGTTGTACAGTACTACATTGGCAAATCGCTTCCAGTTAACCTTTTCTTGGAAGGTGAGCTCTTACATTGCTGTAGGAACATTGTCAATTTCCTGCCTTTTATGAAAGTAAGAAGAACGCTTAATTTATCGTACCTTCCTTAAAGTTCTGCAACCGTTAGTTATTTTGGAGATATTACATTTTTCAATTCGGCTAATGAAAATGTTTGTTTAAAACAACTATTTTGTAAACAAAGCTCTAGTATGTGACATACAGTTTGGTAATTTTTTGTTGATAATATTAACACAATTCAGAATTATCATATCTAATATGTATATACGAGTAGAGGACAGATTGTTAAAAATGGTAATATTAAAATTTAACATTTGAATATTTCAAGTTCTTTATGTATCAGTTGGATGTGAATCTTAATTATATCATCATTATTTGACGCTCAAATAAATAATGAATGTTTAACATATTTCTATTTTTTTAAGGTCATTCTATTGTTTCAAGGATATAGGAAAATTTAAGTGACAATTTGCCAGCCAGCCAATATGAGTAGACTTTTTTTTTCTCAGGAGCCGTCCCTTCGCCGGTACCACCTCAGCCTCCTGGGCTTATTGTGGATACTCCTAGTGTTCTGACTACAACCTACTCAGCTATTCCGTTCCCTGTATTAGCTCATACAGGTTCTTTGCTGGTTGGTTGTGGAAGTCTTCTGGAGTCATTTGGGGTCTACCACACAGTTTCTGCCTTCTGTGGTCCAGCGACTCAGAGTTGCATAGTATATGCAGAGCTGTTTCGGTATCCTTTTTGCATCTTCTGCATGTAATGTCTTCGTTGCACAGCCCTATTTTGTTTAGGTGCTCCTTTGTGGGAAAATGTCCCGTAAGTAGCCCCGTTATGGTGCGTAGTTTGCTCCTGCTCATTGAGAGTAGTTCTATCGCCACTTTTTCTGATGGTTCTTTTATGAATTTCTTCCCATGTATTTGTCTGGTCGTATTCTTCCAGTGTTTATTGTGTTGTTCTTTCAACCACCCTTTCAACCATGACCTCGTTAAGCATCTGGGGATGCCCACACACCAGGTTCGGGTCCGTTCATCTGAGTTGACGATCCCACTCTTGCGAGTTCGTCAGTTTTTTCATTGCCTGCGATTCCTTTATGACCTGAGACCCACTCCAGTGTTACACTGTTCCGAGTCGCCAGTCTTCTAAGTTCTTCGCCGCATTCCCATACTAGCGGAGATGTCACCCTTTAGCTCTGAAGTGCTTCAAGGGCGGCTTGACTGTCACTGTGAGTAGACCTAATAACCGGTAACTCGTCCATACCATTTTAGTTGCTGACTCGAAGAAGTCAACAATGACGAACCACGTGACAACTACAACCGCAACCGCAACAACTGCACCAAGTAGAATACCTCCTCTACCTTTTTGGTCCAAACAAGGTCAAGGACAAAACGAAGAAGACGAAGACTACCCAACAATACAACTCCAATAATCAGAGTCATCTCCGACTTTGAAACACATCATCTCCAAAGAAATCTCCCTTCATGGCCTGAATTACAGATGCGAATTATTAAATGCCGGACCAATAAATGCAACAAGACTAAAAAACCTGATTATGATGGAAACTACGCTACTTTTCCACAAAACTCACCCTTGAACGTAGGACGCTCAAGCATCCCATACATACTACAATCACAATAGCTACTTTTCATTACACTACACTACATATGTTTCTTGAGTGACGCAATGATTGGAGCCGCCATACAATGTGTCAATTAACAGCCACAGTGTCCCTATTTCGACCTAATACATTTGAATTCAATAGGGCGGAGTAGAATTCGATGAGACCTCTGGCGGAGAAAATTGTAACTAACGACAACGAGTAAAATAATTCGTTTTGCATTGTTTTTGTATTATATTCATGTCAACGTAATTACCGTGAATTCGTACTTTATTTGTTTAATTTTGTGTCAGTGACAAGTTTAAAACTGTGTTTTTCTATTTAACTCAACTCTCATCATTTCTGAGGTAATATTCTTATATAATCAGAGATATTATGGAAGAGGTTATGTTATTCTATTTTTTGTTTTCATTGCAGATCAAAGAGAAAATAAGTCGGTATTAAAGATTAAAAATATTACTCAATAGAAACCTACCTTCCCTGCAACTTTTGTAGATATGATTGTATCAAAAATAAAATAAAAACACGGAATCAGACCTAAAACTAAACAGTTAATTGAACGCTTGTTGTACTTTTCACAAATATTAACCATACCTATTACTCCAAAAATAAAAATATTAGGAGTCAAAATTTATTTTAACAACACAAAATACTAAAGCACAATCAAAGAAAAAGCAAAAGTTTTACAAAACACACACTGAAAATAACTAAAACAGCAAAATAAAACCACTTAAATATCAAAGGGCTTATACGGCAGCTGATTTGTTTTACTCGTTGTCAAGATTAAATTGACATTTCAGAGCGCCATCTATCGAATTCTACTTTTCCCAATAACTCTGAACATCGTACAACTGGGCGAATTGAATGAGTATTTTCATTAAATAATATACAAATTGAATAGTAAACTCTTACTGGAACAAAAAAACTTACCCAAAACATAGTTTGGCATCGTGTAGATTGCAGCAGAATTTCATTGCAATCTGTTGATCTGAAAGAATGGGAAAATCACATTCGTAATGAGTTTCTGGGCAAATTTCAAGAATTAATATTAACATCTTCAAGAGTTGTTAATTTATTTTTTCCATTACCAGCAGTGAAGTTAGAGAATCATTGCGTCTTCTTGCCAACTGTGAAGTTGAATTTCTCTATTAGTGGTAAATAACTTTTTCTATTGTTAAATAATGGACAAATTCAAATATTTTGAGAATGGCTGAATGACGTGAGTCCAAGCCAAAAAAAAAAAAAATTGAGAATTCAAGGGTAGTAGCACCATTATTTTGTATACCCAGGAGATTGTCTTAAACATATTTGCTGCTTGAAATTACCTATCAGGATATCGCACAGGTAATGAACAGTATTTTTCCTACGATCACTTGATAATTTCACCAGATAATGTGTAATCAAAATTTGACATAACACAAAATGTTACAATTAAAGTCAACATAATTGATTTCAAAATTAACAATAAGTATCATTAGTAACAAAAAACTTGAGAGGTGTCAAGGGACACCCGGATGGTACGAAGTTCCTTTCGATTTATTAGTGAAGGAATTGTACATATACATACACACACCGAAACATTTATAATACATAGATTTATTTGACCGCATATACAGACCCAAATCGTTATACTCCACAGCCTTTTCAGACCAAAAGTGACGTTGTGGGACCCGGCTTTGGGTCTGGGAACGTTCAATCATAGTATGGGTGCCAGGGGGGTTGGGGGATGCAGGAGTTAAATTTTCAGTTGGTCGTGAAAAAACGGTGATACATGATAATATATACAAATAAGTTCACAGTTCTGCCAGTTCGAGGCCGCCTCGGTCGGGCTCACTTTGCTGTATGTATTTCGCATAGTTAATCAGCGTCTACAAACCCTAAATTTGGCAACCTCGGATGGCGTATAAATAAAGAATGTGTATATTACTGCTCTGATACAGTCCCGAATTACTATTTACACTACCTGAGACCTATATGGGTACCATATGATCGAAAAATTACAGAAAATTTTGAATAATCACTTTTTTGAGATTGTTCTTATGTGGCCAGATTGATTTGATGCTCTGATAGGGAACCCCCTAAGCTATAATTGTTAGAGAAAAATGGACCTCGCGATACTTTTTTTTTAAAAAAAACCTAAATTCGCTATCGTCTTTTGTTTTTTAGATATAGGCCAAAGTTCGGTTTTTTGAGTGTCTATTCTATAGCTAAATCTTGGTTATTTATGAAAATGGAAAAAGTAATTTCTTCGTTCTTCAGGCACTTTTTAATAGGAATCCAATGGCGTAGTTACTTTTTTAATATTCTTAAAATTGGAGTTATAACATAAAGTTATATTTTTTATATGGAACGTGTAGTTTTTAAGATAATTGTACCAACGTTGAAGCACATTATGTCGTTGCAGGTGGCTATTTTGTGTATAAATATAAAGTTTTTTCAAAATCCAGTGACGCAGTTAGGGGGACTTTTTTCTTTAAACATGCTAAATAACACTGTTTAACCCTGTATTTTTTTATTGTTTTATTTTTTCCGAGGGCAATTTGATTTTCTACAGAAAATTACTTTTAAGTTTCAATCGTATTCATTCCGAATTTTAATAAAAATGTATTTTTTGCCTACATGGTAATTTGAAAGTATTATTTATTAGAACATGTTCAACAGATTCAAATACTTGTCAAGTAGGCAGAATATATTTTTTCTTATCCAAAGAATTAATGATGCTTGCGAGGAAATCAGGGCAAATCCATTAACGATAAGACGAGCAACACCAAACATCTTAAAAAGAGCTCGTAAATGCATAGAATAAAATGATGGACATTTCGAACAATTATTATAAATAATTTGACATTCCATGTAACTCAATTTTATCTGTTCTTTTGGAATGAACTATTGATTTATAAAAATATAAAAATTTCTTAACCCGAACCTGGATTATAACTGTTTTTGTTACATGATGAGATTTTGATGCTTATGTAACTCACACCTACCAAAAATGAAAAAAATCTATAGGGTGGTTCTAAAGTTATTACGTACGAAAATGTAAATGATACATTTAAATAAATTTGACATTAAAAGTTAAGCAGTAAAACGGGATGTGCACTTCGAAGAATATTTTGGTGCCGCTCTATTTTTTCTGTTCTCTTCGAATAATCTATTGGATTTCAAAAATTCTGATATACAGGGTGTTGTTTTGGAGATTATCGAATTTTGCAAATGTTTCTCAAACCAGAACGATTATAATTATTTTTATTATACTATCTCATTGTGTTATCAATGCAATAGATCATTACCAAAAATGAAAGAAATATATAAGGTGGTTCTAAAGTTATGGACTTCAAAAGGATTGGACTAAACGGATAAAACACCCTGTATCTCTGTTAATAATTATGCTAGACCAATAAACCAAGGCTATTTGGAACAACCAAAGTGTCCTATACTTGCAGTTAACCTATAGTGGTTTAACTATGAAACACCCTGTATATGGATTAGGTGGAGAGCGAAAACTGACAGTGTACGTGTAAATCAGACGACGTGGTTAACGATTCTCGTGGTGTGTTTGTGAACGCTGTGGTGTAAAGTGTGAATAATACATTAGATGTCTTATGAACGCTCACATATGTTTACTTAAGTATGGGGGCGTCCATTAATTACGTGAGGTGTTCTAGGGGGGGAGGGGGTCAAGCTAAATCTTTCCAAATCTCACTTAAGGGTTAGGGGGATTCTTGGCAAATATCACGTAATTATTTTTCTCGCAGAAAGCGGTGTAAAGTTGCGTTTAAAAAAAATACGTTAATATTCACAAATACTAGTTTATGCTAGTCTTCAATAAAAGTAGGTAATAGAACAAGTTTTTTTTCTCTCAATAATCCAACACGTTTACAGTCCAAATAAAGGTTTTGAAGAATCTCGCGTGAGATTAAGGGGAGGGGAGGTAGTTGAGGAAAATCTCACTATATCTCACCAAGGGGGGAGAGGGGGTCGAAAAATTCTCAAAAATGCCTCACGTAATTAATGGACGCCCCCTATATCCCTTACACTCAAGGTGTTGTTTTGTGAACGCAATAACACTGGAATTCACTTTTTTCTTCAATTGCCCATGTGCTCAAAGTTAAAAGTAAAACATAACCCACGTTTTGTAAAATTTTTGGATATGGCCGTATAATTGGTTTCGTTAATTCGTTGCACCAAATATTGGTATTATTATAAACTATAGGAATAATTGTATTTTATTGCTGAGTGCGCAATGTAATAACAATAAAGAAGTTCATACAAAATTCTTTGGAATAAGTAATATTTTAGAATTGAAATAGTGTATAATGTAAATTATCTTTATTTTTGTCTTAAATTTGGCTGGTATTGTAAAAAATTGTATATATACCACGGTAGTGAATACATTTATAAGCCTCTCGCGAAATAATTTTGGTGCTTGGTCAATAATAATAGTCTTCACCACCATGCTTTAGTGTATAATATACTATTGTTCAAGGTAGAATCCTAAAAAATCTCAATCTCAAGAATTAAGAATCTTAATAAATTAACGATCACCCTCTATATTTATTGAAATAGTTTTTAATTATAAACAAGTATATACACGTAAGTATTACAAAGAATAATTAAATTCGTAAGTAGAAATATAAATATTCATTGTATATATTTTCTCCTTATTAAAACATTTTTTTAAATTCCCATGAGTACCTACAATCGTAAAAGTCATACATATTTGAGTAATTTGCTATACCTAAGTTTCAACTCAAAACAGTCATTGGTAATTAAAGATCATTAAATTATATATTTAACATTAATACGTATAACGGTCGATTAATGTTTGAATTATATGATTTTAAGTGTGAACAATTCTTTAAATCCTCATGAAAATGAAATCTGTTCACTCGATTTCACGATAGCACAGTAACGACGTTTACATTAATTTCATGTATACCTCTTGTTGAGTCCGCATCCTATCGCCAGCACCAATCATCAAAAAATTAAATTTTCAATTAAACCCATTTTAACAAGACGGTCTGTTAAGTACGATATAAGTTAGATTGACAGTATGGAAATATATGACAATTTTCAACATCAAATTAAAAACAGAAGGCAAACTTTTCCTGTTTGGCAGGGCGGTACTATTGAATACCTTATGTCAGAATAAGACACAAATTTTGCCTTCACCAATTTGAATTAACGCGTGATACTTTATATAGGAATCAGTTCCGCAAAAAGAATCCGAAAAAGGATCATTTTAAAAAACTGGTGCTGGCGTCTTCTCTAGCAGGTTTTCATAATTCGTAAGCGAGGGTTAATGGAAATTTATTTGGTTTTGATGGTGGAGAACTATCGAGTGCCCGGAGTTATCGTCAATAAGAGAGTGTCTTTGGTGAACCTTGGCCTACATATGCCGACATAAAGGAAATGTCTCATATTGACCTGTCCTTTTTTCTGGAGTGGACAGGATGGACTAATGACCAACGAGGACAACTCCACGGGGGATGGATAATGGGTCACATGCGCCCTAAGTGCTGTGAAGCTTTTTCATAAAATTTTGAAGTGCGTTTGTCTTTAGCCAAAATATTGGCAATAGCTCATCATAACACTGAACTTAATTGAAGAATTTCGTTTTGCTTGGTGGTGGTAAAGACTATTATTATTGAATGAGCACCAAAATTATTATTATCAATAAGGTGCGAGGCTTATAAATGTCTTCACCACCATGGTGTATATAAAATTTTTTCCACTACTAGCCAAATTTAAGCCAAAAAATAAAAATTATTCACAAACGCAACACGAGAAGCGTTTACCCTGTCGTCTGACTGACAAGTAAACTGTCAGTTTTCGATATATTATGAACGTACTCGTGATGTCATCAGTCATTTTTGGTTGAGCGCGAGTTTTGAACTAATAGTATTTTTATTCAAATAATTTTATCTTGATAGGTAATTTCAAGCAGCAATGATGTTACAGAAAATCTCCTGGGTATACAAAATTATGTTGCACAAGTTTTTGTTGAACTACTATCCCTGAATTTTCAAAATATTTGTCCATTATTGACCTAGGTTGAAAATAGGAAAAATTATTAACCACTTAATGAGAAAGTTAACTTCTCCGTTGACTAGAAGAAGCAAAAATTGTCAACATCACATCTAGTAGTAAAAAAAAGTATATCATATTGTTTATAATTTGTCTAATTAGTTGTGGGCCAAGTCCAAACTCCAGTATACCAACAACAGAGTTGCTTTGGTCAACGTTAGCCAACGTGCCATGATTAACGTATGCAAAAGATGCATATGTTTACATGGATCTTGTAATTTCGGGTGTTAATAAGGGTATTAAAAGGTTTGCAAAGACACATATAAGAATCGGCTTCACCATTATTACAACTCAGTGCTCTTCGCCTAGATCTGTGTTTTGTTAAAAAGCAAAGCGGGTGAATAGGGAGCAATTCAGTCATTTGCTGACCAGGGCAACAAAGGACGTTGATGGATGGTGGATAATTCAACAATATCGCTTCTCGACCAACTTACACAATTGCAATGTTCATTACATTTTCATTATATTATCATTTACATTCACACTATAAAAAGCTAATTACTATAGTTTCCCATATATTAATTATTAATAGTTAATTTGGTGAGGATATTTAAGCCGGCGTTATTTAGTCCGCCGCTGTTTTTGTTCTGCGGTATTTTTGTGCGGCGCTATTTTGTCCAGTGCTGTTTTAACCTAGCGCTATTTTGACTGGCGCTATTCTGCTACAGTGCCCTTTTAATTACATAAAACAGTGTTTTTTTTATAAAAAATGTATATCAATAATGTTAATACGTTGATTTCTGTTTTATATAACAGCACTGGGCAGTTCATTAATTTTGCTGTGTTAGGAATCAAATATCCGTTATTTAAATAATCTAATTTCATGCCAGTGTCTAATGATGCAATTAAGGTGAAATCATTAAATATAGTTTAGTAATTGATATAACTTTAAGGTCTATTTTTTCAGTTTTTCATGAAATTATCTGTTTATCTAAGAATATAATCTATTAAACTGTGAAATTAAAAAGTTTTGACATACTGGTATAGTTTAATTACAGGGTATACAATATTTGATATACTTTGATATATATATATATATATTACATCAGTGGTTAATATATAAGTTAAATAAAGACAATCACTCCACTTAAAAGTAATATTCTTAGACAAACTGCTAACCTTGCGGCTTTCCGACCGCACTAAATCCCACTACAAGTACCAGAAGGCGCTGACACATTGAAGTGGAGGAACGCAAGGTTTTAAAAAGACAGAAATTGTAAAAAACTGCCAGTCGCTGCACCGTGTAAATATAGGGTAGTGTGTTACAGACCGATATACGCGCGCGAGTCACTTCGAAAGTGACTTTAAAACTGTTCAAGATGAATGGTGGATTTAGTATTTTCTTGGCACTGATTGTTTTTTCTGTGGTAAGCGAGGCTGTAAGGGTTGGAAGCAATAAAGGTAAGTGTCCTTCGATTAAATTTTAACAAAGATATTATCAAAATTTAAATAAAAATAAAAATAAAAAAATATTTATAAGAAAGTAGGATACCAAATTTTTATTTGTATATTTAACTTTCTGAATCTTAGTTTTTCATACAACAAGGATACAGGGTGTCATATGCGATAGTAATATGAAAAAATCATAAATCGGTTACCGTTTCTTACGAGTTCTTTGTCACACTATCGCAGTTACAATTTACCGTCCTTGTCGGATTAATTTCACGATTCGTCCGTCATTGGTTCTGAACCAGTTAAGTTATCGTGGAGATTTAATTTATAAATAAGTGAAAGGAAAATTGTATTACAGAGTGACAAATCATTTATATACACGTGAGCACTTAGGTACAAAATTATTAAAACGATAGTATATGCACAATACTTTCCAATTGTTAGATTATTAGAGTACTTTAGTTTACTTTGTGGAATTTATTCTTATAAATGAAACTAACTGTTCTCAATAAATTCCACTATTAAATGAAAAATTTATTGAAAATTCTAAATTATTATTGATAATTATTTCGATATTTCATTTTTTTATGTAATACCTACGGGATGTTGAATATTTTGGCTAGACCAAATATTATTACAAATATTATTAGCCCTATGGGGATATTAATCAGAGTTATTTTACTTTTGAGGATAAGGTATATATTCTAAATGGAGGGTTACCAATGGGAAGCCCTATATATCACCAATTTTGGCGAACATTTTTATAGACAGTTTAGAAATAAGAATATTTTAATGTACCTACCTAATATTTCAAAATAGTATATTATGCAATGAGCACAAAATGGTCATTTGGTTGCGAATTGCATACTATACTTTTTCTATGACAACATATCGTTCACGTTTATCTATAACTATGAAATAGCTCGTTACCTACTAAAACTTTGACCGACATTTCATCAATTTGTCGCTGGACGTCATAATTTGACAAGCCGTAGTCGTTGTGATTTTAGAGTGAACCTAAATCTAACACGAAATATTCCATTTCGCATTTGTTGCTTAGCAACTTGCCTAGCAGCCGATGCAAAAATAAAATTCTATACAAAATGTGCTTGTTTATGATTGAAGTTACGGTTATAAAATAAACATTTATCGAGGTTGTCGTAGAAAAAATATCTTATTTTGACATGGGCATGTAGATGACATATTAGCTTGTTTTCCAGGTAGTGAACGACAATTCGATACATTTTTCAATCATATCAATAATTTAAATCCAAAAATTAAATTTACATCATAGACCAGTAGGTACAAGACACGTGTAGGCTTAATTATTTTAAATGGAAGCCGTTTTCACCATCGAGTTTGATGTGAAAACAAATAGAATAAAAAACTAAAGAAATACAAAACTCCATAACATAATTTTAGTAATATTTTTAACAATATTTCGAAGCAACAATTTTTTTTAAAACAAAAAGCAATGAAAAATTGTTAAATGTAAAAACAAAAATATCCCCATTAAAAAAATTTGGGATATGAACTAAAATGTCTAGATATCTTCTGTATGTTCCTTGTGGCATTACTTACTTCTTTTTTCTCTTATTTTCTTGGAAATGAAACCACAAAAATGTTGTTTATATTTTTGCTGTCTATACTGGTCAAACTAGTCGTAATTTTAAAATTGGACACAATGAACATTTGCTGGCATACATTTAAGGCACGCGAAATATATAGTTGACACCAAAGATTCATCAAAACCTAACAATAGAGCTAAAAGTACTACATATATCGTATCTTCTTCTTTTTTCTATTCATATAGTATATTAAGTATCAAGAACGGTGAGGGTTGTTTACCGGTCGACAGCAATTTTGCTGGAGAACGGTATTACCCTTAACGTTCGAAATGCTTATACCATTTTTTGCGCGATCGTATTGAAATATGCGAATTTCGAATAAAATAATTTAAATTTCTTCGAAACAAACGAAATGTCAAAAGTGACATTTATACTTCTCGATCAGTTTAATATATAATTTGCATTTTGGTGAAATTTTTATATTGTTCTGTTCGATTCTGTTCATTAAAAAAATATAAATCTTATTTTTTTGTTCCTTTTGTGTATAATGAAGTAATATATTATTTAGGACCACTTAAATGTATGTAGGGCTAAGACGTCGGTAAGTAATTTACTTACCGACGTCTGAACGGTAAGTAAATTACTTACCGACGTGTTAGACTTATAAACCAGTAAACACCACCTACTGACCTGACAACCGATGCTGTAAATAAACAAAAAAGATTGATCGTGCAAAAATATATATCAAGTCAACCACAAGATAGATCAGTATTTGGTATAGCCAAAATAAGATAGGTATTTATTACATAAAATATATCTTTTGTCATTCTGACAATTATGTGTCGATATCGGAGTAATACTGTAATTTACCTGATAAAATACAAACCCCCTGTGTTATTATAAGTGAAAAATTGTTCATGCTAGTAACACATTTTCCAAAGATTTTGAAATTTCAAGTACTTCACTTAATGTGAATGTTTTACAAGGAAAAAATAAGTACCTACTCATTGAATTTTCTGCTAGATTGACGAGGAGAGTTTGACAGAAAAGATTTACTATTGAATAATAATAGTTTCAACAGTTGAGATTATATCTTATTTTCAACAAAAATTCCTTGTTCGGTTTGTTTGAATTAATTTTTAAAAACTATTCGTTAAGTATTCTATAAAATTGTCGTTAAAAAAGATAATTATTCCAGCTATCATCCATTACTCTATTATAAAAAGATTGCCCAAACGTAAAACCGTTATCTGCTGAGCTAGTTTAGAAAAAAAAAAACACAAAGCTTTGGCAACGACGTTATTAACTGTTATTTCCAAAATATTGTGATATCTATCAAACCAATGAAAAAGTAAACATTATTCCACATTATTTCACAATATTATCTGTATTCAGAGAATCGACTTGAATAATTATAATATTTTCAAAATTTTTGGTGGCAATTTAACTTTTCAATTATTATTGCTACAATAATATCATAATTTAGTTAATACTCATTATGCTTTTTCCTAATCCGAAATGAAAATTTTCGGCCTTTCCTTTATTTGGTATTACCATATTTTTAAAGTGTCCATTATAATTATAAAGATAATTCTGATAATCTTACCTTTTATTTGACTTTCATAAAATGCATCCAAACGAAGTTTATATTATAAACATATTCAACTTTTAAATGAATGATGTTGAAAATAATCAATGGAGACACCAAAACAAAGTATATATTTATGTCTGCTGCTATACAAGGTGTCGCAAGAGTTCCTAACCAAAACCTTGGGAGATTATAGAAGTGTTGATTGTTCATGTTTAATTGTATTTCTGTTTGGGGAGATATATTAGAAGTTCAGCTATATTTCCTAAAAAGAGTTCTCTGTCTTCTCGTCCTTAAACATATCATTCGTACTGTAATACTTGACTTACCGGACTTATGATGTTAATTACTATTTGGTAATCCCATACTGTTATTTTGATTTAACGGTATTCAGATGACAATTGATAAGCCTCCGACCATTAAGAAATCACTTGTTCAATCAAAATGACAACCGAAAAATTTTATACTGGGATTTGTCTGTAGAATTAGAAAGTACGAATAGTCTTGAACGACGCAAAAGGCTGATACGCAAATAATTATAACAGCTCATTATTATTGTTAATGACATTGACATGTTAAATTGGCACAATTGTACGTAGAACCGTATATATTGCATTATTCACATGTTGAGGAGGAAAACTGTAGTAAATTTGGATATCAACAACATGTCTTGGTAGCCTAAGGCAGTGCACACTAATCAATTATTGGTATTGAGTTGTGTAGTGTCGTATCAAGTGGGACTTGAAATGCTCGCATCACAATTTTCAAATTTGACATTTAACAGCCGTATTTTTAAATTTTTCTGAACTAATACACTGTATTTTATCGCATAAGAAATAATTATATGAATAAAAAACCGAGGTTAGAAGTTCGCAAACAAATTATTACTATGAATCTGTATCGAGTGTCTAGTAAAATCTCGACTGGACGTGACAGCGATCGATCTAACCGTGTGACAGTTTCCATAAAGTAACGTTGTTTTGATTTTTACATGATCCAAATTTATAGACATGACTCGTCCAGTGTGCCAGTTGGCTATTGGTTTAGAGGTCTGACTGCGTGAAATGAAGAATGGTAGGCATATAGGTAACTACTATCTATTTGTAGTTTCTATAGGTATATATATAATTTTTTTTGAAAAGTAGTGATTTATTTTCGAATAAATTTAAATAACAGTCTCCTACCAATAGAGCAAACAATTTATCAACTTCTTGATCACATTATTCTGGTAATAAATCAATTTAACATAAAATCGAGAGAATTCAACCGGAAAACGTAGCGTGGACATAAATTTGGAAACACTAGTTTAGAAAGCTGTTTAATTAGAGTTAAAATTGAATAAAAGTAATCAAAAATGAACTTGAATAAAAGTAACAAGCCCGAATTTAGATGTTTGTAGGAGAAAGCGTCCTGTTCTAAGTAACGAAATAGTGGCAACTTACAAACGATTTCAAAAAATAGTGTCACCGTTACGAAAAACATTAAATAAAACTGATATTTATTCTTTCTCTTATTTTTTGGGAATCAAACCACAATAATGTTTTTTATTTTTTTATTTCGACGTTTCGATAGTGTTCCAGCTACCTTTGTCAAGATTAACTAATAATAAAATAATTTTTGGTCCCTGTCTGACACAACGAAAAAATATGACAACTAGACAATCAATAATATTTTTAAGTTTAAGACTACAAAACTTTGCTGTCAAATTTTATTCAAGTCCATTCATAGTAGATCACATCTCTGGTAAAATGTGAAATAAAATATTTTATTTCATGACATTCCAAAGATATGATAGTCTACTAGAAATGGAATCCAGTGAAGTGCACGTTCCAGGAACGGTTTTTATTGGGATAGCGCTTTTTTCCGCTAATTTTGGAAATGTTGTTAATAAAACGCGTTTGTTGTTACTTTTTTGTGTATGATTATTTTTGTTTTCAAAATATGTATGACTCAGTTTGGTGATTTTGTGTATTGAAGTGTGTATCGATTAACAACTATTCCAATGATAAATCATAAGAAAACCTGGATAAAAACTTATGATGCTATCCTGATAACGCAGGTAATTGATTATTGGAAATTTCTCTTTCTAACATTGGTAACCAAATTTGACTACATTCGGCTGAAATACTAGCTACACATTTATCTGCATTTAGTTGTATTAAAGCACTTTCTTTGATTTTTCGTCTTTTATTATTGGGCTCTTTCAATATTATTTTTGTCGAATCCCATTGAATCTTATGCCCCTCTTCCCAAGCATGTTTACAAATACCTGACTTAAATAATAAATAATGCCACAAGGAACTTACAGAAGATAATATTTATTCCTTTCTTCTCTGCTTCAGATGTTTTTGTATTTTTTAGGCATAATATTTAAAAACGAACACTTTCAAAGGGAAATACGAGGAAAATACGATTTGTATTAATAGATATCGAATTAAATAAATGACGAAATGAAACAATTCAATTTGTTAAAATCTACATTATATTAAAATTAAAGTTGTGACGCGTTTCGCTAGCTAAAAAGAAACAACAAATTCTGGTGCTATAGGAGCCGACAGACATTGAGTTGCACTTGCAATTTAAACGGGGCTGATATATTTCTTGTTTGCAATCAGAAGGGCCAACATACGAAGGCGTGATAAAAAGGCTTACTAAATGCTTGAAGGTTAAGGACGAAATTTTAAACAATTGTTATGAATTCTTGTAATTAACGTATGTGGAATTGTGTTAAAAAGGTAGAACGTGTCGCGGGACACACGGTAGGAACTTTAGTTCCTTCTAAGCAAAAATTATGTAATACATCTGACGTTATAGGTAAACAATTTACATATTCCTCGGTGGTCGAGTAGTAAGCAAACCCTACTCTCACGCGGTAGAACCGGGTTCATTTCCCCGTGAAGAAGTTTTTTTTTATTGTTAATTTTATTTTTAAATAGTTATTCTGCTTGATATTGATAACGACAACAGGTAGACGTTTGAAATATTTAGCAGAATATTCATTATTATAGATAATGGTACGGTACCCTTCATGGGGGAGTCCGACTGGTAACATCTACTTATAACAGCATCGTATATTTAAAAAGGGAAACCGTAGCATTATACAAATTGGACATTCAAGAACTGTACGTTTACCACAAAAAAATTAGTGGAAACATAAAATTGAATTGTTGAATTTTTAATTTGAAGTTATATTACAGTTTACAGAAATTTTCATTTTCTAGATTTTTTCTTAAGTGAGTAGTAGAAAAAATATGCTGTTCGACTCGTGTGGAATGTCCATATCGCACTTGAACGATTGAGCACTCCGCCTACGGCATCGTGCTTAAACTTAAACGTTGTTATTACCCTCAACGTTCGAGATGCTTATACCATTTTTTGCGCGATCGTATTGAAATAATTTCTTCGAAATGAACGAAATGTCAAAAGTGATATTTATACTTCTCGATCAGTTAAAAATATATTTTGCATTTTGATGAAATTGTTTTTATGCTATTTATTACTTTTCGACGTCTGAACGGTAAGTAAATCACTTACCGACGTGTTAAACTTAGAAACTAGTAAACACAACCTACCGTCCTGACAACCGATGCTGTAAATAAACAAAAAAGATCAATCGCGCAAAAAAAATTATGAAAGTAATAGTAAAAATTTATCCGAACAAATTCAAGTAGATCACCAGCACTGCGAATACCAGCTTGGCATTGAATTTTAATATAGCATCGGTCGTTCAGTGGTAGAATGCTCGCCTTCCACGCGGGCGGACCGGGTTCGATTCCCGGCCGAAGCATATGAATCGCTGCTTCGTAAACGAGAGAGACTCAGGTGAGAGCACACGCACGCAAGCAAGGCACATAACGAAGCAACGTAACATAACGTAACGTAACGGTCAGATCTTTTGCGTCGCGACCCCCGATCGCTCAAACATAACCTGACGTAAAGAACTAAAGTTTCAATAAAGTTCCAAAAACGACCAAATTATAATACGCAACAATACGGTAAAAATAACAAAAATAACAATTTTATGGTTATGATTATTCTAGTGATTATTAGGAACATGCATCAATCGATCTGGATATCTTGTACCAAATAGAACACATGTTTTAGTAGCAACTTTGTCACATTCACTATGAATTGAAAGTAAATGTAAATAGTATTCATTGTTCAATTCCAAACGAGCCATTTATATCACTGTACGATGCAATTGATTTCCAATAATAACAATTAATAATATTAAGTTGAGACAAAATACAAAGCCTGCTAAATGAAAGAATTAATAACACGGCCTACGCCTATGCAATAATAATAATGAGTGAACATAAACTGCTTTTATTATCGGCTTTAGAAGAATATAAACATGGTTCTTTCATTGAAAAAATAGGATATTTAACATGTTTGAAACTTTTATATTTTTTTCAACATCCCTGTATACAAAAAAGGAGTTTTCGACAGGACACCAATTACCTACGTAGATTGTCATACCAATCAACCCGACAAGATTTCGGATATTTGGTCTTAGGGATGTTCACACAGAATTTTCAATACGAAGATATGTATACCTGTGAATTTCTTCTTAAAAATATTAATATCTCGATAAGTATAAATGATATATATAGGGTATTCTACACAAAGTAACATTAACATTTAATGTAAAATCCGAAAAGTTAATAATATACAGAGTGTTACATTTAAAATAACAAAGTTGTCGTTCAGTATCGTTATAACTGGCAGTGCCAATGTATGTCAAAATATTTTCCATAAATTCCTTCTCCATCTATGCCAAATTTTATAGAAATCTTGTGATGGTAGATAGTAGATATAAAGTGTGAGCTCTTCGTCAAACAGCCTGTATTGTTGAATATTTTAGTTTTTTGAGGAATCCTTTCTTCATTAAAATAATCGTACTAAAATTAACATATGGAAACTTATTCAAAATAGACTGATTTTCTTAAATTGCTCTTTATATTGGAAGAGAAATTTATTGTAAAAGAAATCGGAACATTTTTATGAAGAAAGTTTGTTTCCTTTGTTACTGATACAGTTTCAAGAATATTGTTATTTATATCTCTGGAAATTCTCACAATTTCAATTAATCATAAGTAATTATAAATAATTGAAAGTATAATTATGTACCTACATCAAACCGGTGTTATACCGCGTAGCTCCTCATTTGTCAATGAGTACTAATGTTTCTTTTATATATTTTGACTGTTTCAAATTAAATTTTTTTGCATATAATTGAATTTTATTTGTACGTTTTTATTGATATTATCTACTTGAATATGTCAATAAAATCGTCTACTATCAATATCATAATTGACGTTTATTTAAAGGTTAAGATTGTGCCGATTACGATTTAAACCTTATTGAAAATATATAAATATGCAAAATTATATTATCAAAAGCATTATAATTGAAAACTGTTCTTCTAACAACACAGGAAATTCATTGGCATTGACACATGACAAGTGGTTTTGAGAATCCTAAAAAATCGTGTTCGTTTTGCTTAAAAGTCGTGACGACTGAGTGTTTGAAGCCCAAATAAACGAAAGCAGCAATTGTAATGAAATATTGAGTATTTCTCAAATTTTACAGATTCGTTACCTGACAGATACCTGTCCAAATATTACTTCTAGATCGCCTGTGATGTAATTTTTCTTGCTTGCTTCCAATTTTAATTCTAAAGTACGACTTTAGGCATTAGACATTAGGCACTTTGAATTTCGCTTGAAGTGCAATATGATCTGCTTCTTCATTCCCATGGACTCTTGTATCTGAAGAAAACAATATCTTAGTTCTTGATCCTATTGTAGATGGGATAATTCAATCTTGATCGGACGAGCTATTGGATTGGTGGTATAGTGCGCTTGTAAGATGGCATACAGATCTCCAGGAAAAACACTTTTCCTATTTAGTAGCGGAAGCTGACATGAAAAGAGGAGACTATTGGGAAGATTTAGTGGGATTTAGACAAGGTGAGGAAAAATTAATGCCTTTGCAGAGTAAAACTACATTAAAGTGTTGACGAAACACTGTGTGGAAGGGAGTGTGGGTTTTGTGGAATAAAAAATAAAGAACCATCAAAATGCTTGTGGATTGGAAACCAATACACAAAACCTAAGAAGCTTCTGGATAGAATAGGGACACTCATCTAAACTGTATCCTTCGCAGATCCATTGCTGTTTTGCTAGAGTTCCTTGTCCAGACTGGACTTCGAATGCCAAAGCTCAGGTCCTTCATACATTGGGAGAGTTGTGGTTTTCCTCTTCGATCGCTGAAAATCTTAGCCTCACTGAACTGAGATTTCCTTCTTGGCAAAACCTGCATATTTGTTTGTTTAGACTACAATGCCCCGTCAGAAGCGTAAACAGTATCATCTCAGTATTCAGACACAATTGTGGCAAAAAAGAAAATGTTGCGAGAAGTTAGATGGAAAATATTTTGTGTTTGTTGGAGGAACCTGAATCTATCTAATGATTCATTATCTTGTTGCAAGGCTTTGGTGATTAATGAGAATTGTCAACTAAATTTTTGAATAAGAGAAAACTCTAAACTCAGTAACTTTATAACCCACATTATAATATAATATACAGAGTAATTCATGCGACCGGCCGTAACTCTAACTTTGCTTAAAAAAATATTTTCGTTGGATTGTATTTTGTTGAAGTCATTTCTTTGTATCACCCCATCCAATGTGGTGGATGAAGTGCTCTTTCGTTGACATATGCCTGGGGCAACGGCCACAAGATATTACTTCAATAATAAGTTCCAACTACATTAGATTTGACGAAGTGCCTAATCAGCCTATTTCACTGACCTTTGTAGCACAATATGTGTGTTAAGGTTTCCTCATCTTCTTGGCAATGTGTTCGTTGAGTCTACAATGCCGTCACTATCCAGTATCCATCTCAACAATACAAAACAATATTCTTCCTTTTTAACTTGTGGAAAAGAATATCCACATACTTAAAACCAAATGGGTTAAGATACAGTAGAAAAAGTTGACCTTCGCCCTGACGTCATACCCACTAACCTCGCGAAATGAATCAATAGGCGTTTTCGGAAACTCATTCGGGTTGACACGATCCCTAACCTGCACGTTCGTTTACCTAACCCGA
>CAJUYI010001745.1:45671-67813 GCA_910591695.1 Galerucella pusilla
TTTGTTGCAAAATGTAAGCAAACATGAAAAAATCATGACACAGTTGTCAGTTAGAATCTATGGTTAGAATAACGGAACACCACTTTCTCGTATTTAACTGTATGTTCTATGGTTAACATCAACTTGATAGTGGCAGCTAGGATAGCCGAAAGTTTGACTGCCAGCTAATGCAAACTGGCAGTTGATAAACACTTTGACCAACAGCTAAGATTTAGCCGAAGGCTACAATATTTAACCGAGCATTGATAAACCCGCCCTAAAACATTAATAAAAAATGTTGATCATTGTGCAGCATAACAGCTATGATAGTAACTGCGAAAAAGTGTTCATTTTCATTTTAAAAAGCTGAAAAAACACCGTTTCATTATATTTGTCTAACCAATCCATATGATTCACCCTAGGGTGAAAATAATCATCTGAAACTCGTAGCCTGACTGAACTACGCAACGTTACTTGTGATGACATAACTACGGGAAGGCTAGTATCAAAAATCGTCAATTATAGTTAAAACTAAAGAAAATATTTTTCAAACGATAGAAACAATTTGTAACTCGTCACTTTTTATTGAGGTTATGTTTATTTATTATTGTTGTGAAGTTAAATCTATCCGGTTAACCGGTTTATTTTCGCGAGAGATCGTGAACGATAACAACCTTTCAAATTTCTTTGGTGGGGGTATAACCGCTCTGTAACCGACTTCACATCAACGGGATCTCGCGAAAAAATGCCTTAATTAGAGTTACAAAAGAACGTATGTCATTGCTTGAAAGACAAGTGTACCTATATTGCATGATGTGTTTTTACTGTCAGTAGAAAAGGATGGGGTATATAAAGTTTGGGTTTAGTTAGTGCCGTCAGGGTACAGGTCAATTTTTACGAAAGCATGTAAAATTTTTGTAACAACTAGAAAATTAGGTATTATTTGTCACTTTTGTACTTTCGACACATGATTATTACGCCATAGATTATTTTTTAATAGCATAATTTCTCTTCGTTAGGCAATAACAAGTTTAAACTGATGCTTACTATTTAACTAAAGTAATATTATGATAAAAAAGTCAATTAAAATATTTTTTTAGCGCTTAAATGTAATTAACCTAACCATTATGTTTTGTCAATGAGAAATTCTGGACAGGTATTTTCAACCGGTGCAATTATATACATTTTTTTATTATCTATGATGATAACAACAGCCACGTGGAGCGTATTATCACAAAATAGAAAAAGTACCTACTAAATACAATGTATTCAGAATAAAACATACGACAAAAAAGACTTGAAGAAAATTACCTACTGCATTTTTGGAATTCAAGAAAACTTTTCATGCAACGAATTCCTAAAATATCATTCAAAAGTTCTTCATTATTTTCATCATTGTCACTTGAAACTTCCATTATTATAGGCAGTGATGACAAAATACAAATTTAAATAAAGGTAAAGTTGATTTTTTTTAAATTTAAATTACTAGAACTGTGAAATTGGTTCCGAACGCAACTCATTCGTTGGAGTGACAAAATATCTTTGCACATTGAATTTTTTCAAGAATATTAATACCAGAGGTACAATAATTCACAATGAATATTCACTTTATTGGAAACACCGTAAAAATTAGTCACATGAAAATTGAGTTACCAAACAAATTTTATGCAATGACATGAAATTAATGTCACGAATAATTCGATAATGAGTCATCTTTAGAAATTATTCTGGCTGTTGTAATTTAAGATTCACGGTAAATTGATTGATTTCTTTTTGACCCACAAAAGTGAAGCTGGAGCAGTTACCGACCGAAATATTATCGTTGATAAAATTTTGCACATAAGTATCAACTAACCAATCACCGAAAATGTTAATAGTTTCCCACAGCCATTATTGAATTATCTGTGAAAGTGCATTGTATACATTTCTAAAAACATGCTTCTTTTGATATACGTTTACAATTCATTATCCTCTTCTAATTTTTTCAATCAAATACAAACGGTACAAACTGGCTACCATGCTGTGTTTTTTTAACTGACTGCGGATATTGTTCTTGGTCAGTAGCGTAGATACTGTTACTTTAATCAACTATATTGAATATACAGTAGGAAACCTGAGTATATTCCTTATATTCCGTATATTCTTTGTGAATTATTTCAGGAAATTCAACCATAATCGAATTCATTCAACGTTGTTAAGTTTTTATAATATTCTGGTCCCTATTCTGGACTAATGAAAAAATTCGATAACTAAATAATCAATAATATTTTGAACTGTTTGTCTGCAGAAAATTTGTTACCAAATTTTCCATGTCCATTCACAGTAGATCCCATCCCTGATTAAATGTAAAAAAAAATAATTTTTCACTTTTGTCACTAAAACCGCATCTAAAACACGGGCTAGACATTCACAAACGTCACTTTAAACACTAGTGTTTAATGTGCGAAAACACACATCTCGTTAATCTTTTGTTTCTTAAGCGTCACATCAAGTGTATCGTCTGTAATTTATATTTAATACTCCGTGATAGTTTTGTAGTTCTGTCACTTAACTTTCCAATGACACGTCAGACATTGTCTGTCATTTTGTGGATATGATTAAAGTAATATAATATAACTACGTTTTTTTCCTGATGGTGTAGAAAAAGTATAGTAAGCACTTAGTGTCAAAACATCTTTAGTCACTCATTTCATAAGGCACTCATTCTGCTTCGCTCTACTCGTGCCTCAGAAAACTCGTGACTAAAGTTACGTTTTTGACAATTTGCACTCCACATACTATTTCGTATGACATTCTAAGAACAATATAGTTCACTAGGAACGGAGTCCATTAAAGTGCACGCTCCAGGAAGGGTTTTAAGAAGGACAGCGCTTATTTTGCTTTATACGAATGGGCCAAAATAATGCAAACATGCTTGGAAAGAGGTGCATCCTATACAATGAGATTCGGTGCACATAATATTAAAGAACTCAATAGTAAAAGACAAAGGATTATAACGATACAATATCTATCGTTATTTTTTGTATCTACTTCTATTATTAACTTCCATTATTAACTTCTTTGTCTATAAAACGAATATCGCTAAAACCCCTTTTCTACGTTCTATAAAAATTCCGAAAAAATGTAAAAATGAAAACATTATTGTTTTCCAATTGCACACGTCCCTAACCTTTGCTCTAAGATTTATGGCCTTTTCTGTTGTTATTTCTAAGCCGCTCTTCTGTTTGATGTGGGAGACGTGTTCATTTTAACCACTTTTAAAGAATTTGACCGTTAATTACTTGCCCCGCCTCCAGTTTAGAATTCAGCAAATCAGGGTTGTTTATAACTGGCAATTTTCTTTTCTGGCGCTATTTTTTGGGGAGTCTTATATTAACTGTCCAGTAGAGAAGATGTGTTAAAAATCTTCTATGAATGCTCACTAAGAAAAATGTGATAAAACTCCGTCTCTTGACCGCTAATATAGCATAATTATGCTTGAAGTTATCGTTTCTGTACCAGCCTTCTTACTGGTATGATGGTTCCAAAAAATCCTAATTTAGGCAAAGATCCAACCCTGGGATATACCGTTACCTATTAAGAGTTCTACGTGCCGGTAAGACATGCTGCAAATTGGCCAACGTGTCATGTTACAAATGGGCCACAACGGGTTGTGTTATGTGTTACAAGATCAAAAAAAGTGTTTTAATAGAACTAAATGCTGATAAATGTGTAGCTAGGGTTTCAACATACTGTGGTAAAATTTGGTTATTGTTGAATTAATACTCTTCTTGGTGTGCGTCATTGTTTGTGACGTATATCCGGGTTTTCGGCATGTCGTTTATTTTATTTGCTATTTTGACATATAGCTAACCTTAAATTTGATAAATAAAATCATCAGGATCGCATCCAGCGAAATTCGAAGATGCTATGAAATTGATAACTACCAGCTTCTATTTCTAACTGAAAATACTTGAGAACTTTCAAAATAATGACGTTTCTCCGTGTATCTATGCACATTTTTGTATTATTTAAATATATATAACAATAAGATCAATGTTCACTTTTCATTAATAATAATTGACCGTAAACAACAAAGTACACATCTGACAAGAACTGTCAGTGTGACAGTACGTAAGACACATTGCCGCTACGAAAGAAACGCCTCCTTAGTATCTTGAGCTCCAGATTGATGGGTTGCGCTTGCGCTTAATCTAAACATCAACCAATCAAGTTTTTGTAAGTCAAAGATTAGGGTTAACGTTTGTAATACATTTAAACGGTTCATTATTGTGATATTTTGATTATGATCAATCACAGACCTGCCTTTTTTCCATTTCTTCCTACGTAATGTGTTAGAATAAGGAGATTAACAATCGATGACGCACACCAAGAAGGGTATTATTTCTGTACCAATGCTAGGAAAGGAGATTACCAATATCTGCGCTATCAGGATTAGATTATTCGGCCTATTCATTAGATTACATTCTCTACCCCGACACTTTTCAAGTAGCCAATCAATCTCGAGACTGAATCTTTCATGTAATTTCTTGCCGGTAGCTTCTCATCGCCTAGTATAAGAAACCGCACATTCGTCAGGCAATCCTCTGATGTGCTCAGCAGTTTCGTGCTCTAGGTGACAAAATCTGCACATTGGTTCATCTATCAACCCCACTAGCTTTGCGCGCCTGTTAAGCTCACAGTGCACTGTTAAAATACCTACTACGGCTATGACAGTTTTCATGTCTTTGATTGTTAGGTCTGCCGTAAAAGTTGGCGAATATCCTTTAATGAACTGCTTTGCTAGTCTTTGTTCTGGTGCGATTATCCACCATTCTAGGGACACACTTCCTTGTGAGCATATTTATTGTCTACTTTGCAACACCGCAGAAGGGTTCTGGTCCAATGAATGGCATTGTTGAGCCTTGTCTGGCAGATTCATCTGCCTATCCATTGCCCTTAGGACCCTTGTGCTTTGTAGCCAGGCTATCATGAAAGTTCCAACTAACTATATCATGTAGGAAAGATTGGAAAAAAGGCTTAAGCAGCTTGGTATGGTAGGTGTAGGAGACGGAATTGTAGGCTAGGGATGGACTGATGGACACGCCAGGGCAGCCACTGAACTACCAAGGAGTAGGCTAAGGAAGATAGCAGGACTCCTAACAGGGCACTGCTGTATGAGGAAGCACCTCTACAATCTAGGAGTAGAGGAAAGTTCCCTATGTAGGGGTTGCGGCATGACTGATGAAACGTCAGTTCATGTTCTCTTAGAGTGTCCACACTGGGCTGTATTACGCAGGCGAATCCACTGAAAAAGGTTGTGGCCTTTATTGAAGGGCTCGGCTTCATGGATGACTAGGTAGCAGGATTGGCACAATGGGTCCGCCAGTGGCCTCAGTGTCGGAACCTTGGCTTGAGTTGTCCAGGACAAGGCTCGCCTGCACATTTAGTAGTAGTAGTAGTAGGGCTAAAACAAAGGATAGCACATAACTTCTTAAGCGGAACCGGCAGAAAAGGCATTTATACAACATTAGTGGTCATGTTTTATCCATTGCTTGAAAGAAATAACGTCACGCACATCAATCATAACACTGGAATCAATTGGAACCAGGAAACTTATTTTTTCCATCAAGTTTTTTTGTACTAGGAAATTATTTAAAATCACCTAAATTTAACACTTCAATATCTTTTAAATTAATCAATGGATTTGTATAAAGAAATAAAATAAATTCAGTTATTGATCTTGTAGAAGGTCCAGGCCGGATATAAGGCTAAACAATAATTATTACATTATAATTGCAAAAAATATCCTTGAACTTTTTTATTGAATTTTATGGTATTTTTACTAATATTTGTTTTCATAAGAATTGATAATACTGTAGACAGTGAACAATCTGATTTAGCAAGTCATTGTAACTGAAATATATCGTCATTGTTTCAATCTAAGTAAATCGGATTTTGACAATAAAAAAGCACTAGCCTAGATAAATTATTTGTTTCACCAAATGACAATTTTGATTTGTTTAGGGTAATTGGTTAAAAGCGAATGAGATATTATGGCGTGCCGTTTTGGTATTTAATAACATCGTTTTAAAAACAAAAACAAAAATATCTCTTCTTTCAAAAATATTTATTCCCTAATTATTCTGTTAATGAATTAAAATCAATATAAATTGCCGATTCAAAATTATGATATACATAATAAAAATTCATGAATTAAAATTATGAAAAACATAATAGAAATTCAATTTCCATATGTATTGAGGTTGCCTATACTAATCTGATGCAAGTATATACCTGAAATCGGATAGTAACTGCATTACTGCAGAATAGGCAACCTCAATACATAATGTAAATTGAATTTCTATTATGTTTTAAATAATTATAATTCTTGAATTACTATTATGTTTCAAATTAAATCGGTAATTTCTATTATGTTTTTCATAATGGAAATACGTGTATTGAAAGAAGAGATATATATCTATTTTTTTCCTCTTTTAAAACGATGTTATTAAATACCAAAACGGCACGCCATAAGATATTAACAGATTGTGTTAAGCATACCGCATGATTATTATAATTTCTAAAGCGTAAAATAATCAACATTGAAAAGTACAAAAACTGTTTCAATGTTTGTCTATAGTGATAGTTATTATGTTCATCAGCCATGTAATTTAAAGTAGTTATTCATATCCACAGGTGTCCGTATAATTTGAGTAGTTTATGATTTTCCTATTAATATAATACGACCCATTTCATAACAATTTATTCAAATTGAAATTGATGTTATTCTCAACCATAATTGTTAATATTTTTAAGGCAAAAGTTTTCGATCCAGCTAGTTGAACTTTTAGATTTTATTATGAAGCCTCAACCGTACCCATGGCATAGATAATGACCGTACCGACTAAAGTCAGGGTGAACTGAAAGAAGATAACTTGGTTATCGAAACAGTCGTAAGATAGTGTGAAGTGTTAGAGCGCTTTCAGATGAGACACTTTGTGGCCAGCTACTAGTGCCTGAAAAGAATCGCGCGGCTAAAAATACATTAATATAAATAGACGCATTAACACGAAACACAGATAAGGTATAATATGTATTTCAAGCACGCGATTCTTTTCAGACACTAGTAGCGCTCTAAGAGCGCTTTCAGGCGAGACACTTTGTGGCCGGCTACTAGTGTCTGAAAAGAATCGCGCGGCTAAAAATACATTAATATGAATAGACGCATTCACACGAGACACATATGAATGGGTCTGTTGGAAGTGGCCGCGAACAGGATAAATTCTGATTTCTATTTTATCCCAATAGGTAATCGAGTTCCATATACTTTTCACTTCTGTCTTTTAACTGTCAAATTTTGTGAGCAGCGTTACTTTTTGCATTGAGTATATTTCAAGCGGAAATTCACGCCACAGGAAAGTGGGTAGTTCAATTTTGATAAAGGATATAGGAAGGAAATGATTATAGCCTTGCAAGATAGTTAAGCATCCATTAAAGTACTGAGTTAACGAGTAGTGAGTTTCAAAATGGCATGAGAAATCTTATGCAAACTCAATGGAGACTCGTCACCTTAATGTGGAGTCCTGTACACATTTATCCAAACTAAAATCTGCAGATATCCTAATTCCTCGAGGAAATAGGTCTCAGTCTCAGAGGTTTTCCTCAGGAACTAAGTAGAAGAGACGGCTCAAAAACACCCTCAGGCACGGGTGCAGGTGTATACGGGCGCAGACCTAGGACAGAAATTTCAACCTCTATAGGATCCTATGCAACCGTATTTCAGGCGGAAATTTACGCCATTGTTTCATACATCTTTCGAAGGATGTCTCCAAACAAATGTTAGACTATAGCAGGCATGACCTACGTTGTCTAACAGGCCTTTCAACAGGCCACTGTCATCTGAATCATCATAATATATGCTAAAACTTGGACTGTCGGAAGATCCGACTTACCGTCTTTGTTTGGGAGGTGATGAAACAGCAGAGCATATAATTTGTGACTGCCCCGCCGCGGCTCGAATGAGGTATCTGATGTTTGACAGTGTGTCTCTCTCTCTCGCCCTCGGACCTGAAATAGCATTCACCAAATAAACTAATCGGCTTTGTTAAGAAGCTGAATTTGATTGGTGAAATCTGAATACGTGTGAGCCACAATAGACTCTTGCGAGTCGCAGTGGAGTGCCTTATAGACCCACTCACCACACACCTAACTCAACCTAAGTTGAAGAGGAGAGCACAATGGATCGTTTTGGTATCAGTGAATATCACCACAATGAACATACATACAAATTGTGAGAATTCTCTTCTATTCTACCAAAAACAGTTGGGCGTGTGTTCAGTGCATCAACCGAATGACCTCCAAAACACCATTTTATAATTTGCCCTTTTTCGTAGGTTAAGTATATTGAAGGTATTGTAAATGTCTTATTTTCAAATACAATAGCATGCGCTACCAATCAACTTTTGTAGCTAAAAGTTAAAGGAATAAAAGTTTAAATGTGAATTATCTCTGTAAAGGACAATGTTGCCGGATGAAAGTATTTAGTTTTACCTAATAGTGCATAAACTCGAAAAAAAGCTAACGATAACGAGACAAAAATATCATTTGTACAAATTACTCTGCATTTCTGGCAATAGCGGTTAAAATAGGGGGGCACTGAGCACACGTCCAACTGTTTTCGGTTGTTGGAACTAAACACGCACCCATCGCTGACTGCGCACAATTAATCTTCTCTCTCTCTCTCTCAAGTAGTTTTTATCATATTTTCCTTGTCGTACTTGTATAAATCGTATGTCGCGAATAGACTTCTCAAAATCTGTACATTGCTAACGGTTAAAAAAACTTCAGGTAATACGTTACTTAATTTTTTACGGCTGCTAGCAGATCAAACTGGTATTATTTCATGTGCAAATCACAGTTTTAACGAAGCATGCTATTTTTATGAGAATTTTAGTCGGACAAATCTTGTTTAACTAATGATATCTGTTTATGTTAATTATCACATTAATATTTTGTCTCTTTCAACCGTTACGTGGCCTGTTTATATAACTAGTCTTCAAATCAGATGAAACTAGAACTAGAACTAGTGTAAAAATTGTCAATAAGTTTCACAGCTCCCCACTACCAAATATAAGATATAATAATATTGTAAAGTTTTTATAAAATTGATACAATCTGCAAAACACGCCTAGTTTAGAAAACTTGAAATATTTAGTTGAAGATTTGGTATCCCACTGAAAACAATAATATGATAATTAATAGCCAATTTATATTTCGTTAAAAAAATCATGTTATGTTGTTTTACAACTTTCTTTATGCAAATGTATTGATAGAACTAGATGATGTCACATAATTAGTAGGCGTGTTTATTGAGTTATTTACACAAATATTTAATTGAATAGCCCGGGAGATTTATTAATTAGTGTTAATTCTAATCAAGTCTTTTACGAGGAGCGTACATTGATTTAGCAAAAAGGAAAATTTTAATAATAATAACATAAACAAGTCTTTGTCCGTGATTTATTGAGTGTGGCAGGTGAACGATAATTAATAGAATGTTATGAAAGGAAACATTTTCTTAAATGACACTAATTGCTACTATAAATATTTATTCAATTTTTTTTTCAATAAATTCTCACTTCCCATGGTCTTTTCTTTTACTTGCCATTTGAACTCCACTTGCTGCTTAGTTTACCAGTCTATAATTTCAAGTACACTACTTACCAGTTAATGAACCGTTCTATTGGGTTTCATCGATGACCATCCCTTTGCCAACGTATGGTCAAAAAGTTTAAGAAAGAAATAATTCAGAGGCTAATAAGTTTTATGGATATTGTATGAGTAAATGTTTTCATCACATTTTTAAATAATAATATATATTTTAAATATACTTATCATAAAAAAAAATTTAAACAATCGACAAGAGATTTTCGATTTTTTTTTGACGCGCTGCATCATCCCTTGGACCACCTCGTACAGAGTTAATGTTTTTGGCTTCCCTAATGATTTTCTCATTCCGTCATCCACAAAACCTGGAGCAGTGTAGAGATACAGTTCTGGATATGAAGGTCTACATTCAAAGCCCTCCCAAATTTTAAAATAAAATTCAAATTTCAATGCACTTTCCGACCAAAACCCGAGGATTTCCAAACGCTACCGATGATACGTGTGATGTCATATCTCTTGTGTTTACTTATGTCAATATGGCTGGAAGTTATGTGTAGTTGTGTGTTTATATTGTATTTTAATAAACTATTAATTGCTTCATCGACGTGAAAATATCATTTATATGTTTGTTTGAGATCATTACGTGTTTGTGTGTGCTTTTTTTTATTTCTAAAAGCCAACGTAAAGTGGAAAATGGACATAAATATTCGATATTTCCGAGAATATTTTAAAACTTTTGGAAGAATATATTTTATTTACTAGTTCAGTGTTCAGTGACGATTTTTTCATATTTTGTGAGTAAATATATGGCTAGCGAAGGTTTTGTGAAAGCACAAACTGATAACTTGCCCAAAGTAGACTCATTTATGCTGTTAATTTGTGAAGTCAAACAGCTGCTTCAATGCAGAGGAAATAAGAGGAGTTGAAGCATTATCGTAAGTACGATTTAAACTATGTTTTATTTATATAATATATACCAACCATATTTCGATGTGTGGTCGTAAGAAAATGATGTTTTTATGGTTGATTCCTAGACATATAGGTACATAACATCAAACTATTAAAGAATAAAAATTACCAGCATAGAAGTAGGTACTTACATTAAAATGGTCTTCACAAACAAAAGTAATGCCCTTCTCTTAAGTGTATTTTTGCTTGCGCCACCAGGTAAAGTAAGAAATATTTTGTCTGGAGTTTTAATAGACGTTGATTTACACACTGGAACAATGCAATACTTGGAATACAAAGTTTTTTTTTTCGGCTTTATCCATTTTTAAAGCTTTCAGAAACAAATTAGGTCACAAGAACTCAGAGCGTGATACACGAATAAGAACGTAAACAAATGACGTCACACCATGGGGCAGCTATCTTTAAGACGTAAAGCGCGTTTTGGCGAACTCTCAAATTTTATGATTTTTAAAGTCGTTTTAAAAGTAAAGTTTATATTTTTTTGGAAAAATAGGCATGCAAGGTGTTAGGAGATCTGATAAAGCGTCAATTACCACCAATAGCAAAATTTATGCTTGTACCCTATTTATAGGTCCCAATAATAAACGTTTTATGTCTGTCAAATTATAAGGTAACTATGGAAAGGATGGAATTGGTGTGGTATTAAAAAATGCAATCTTCTACCTTATTGAAAAAGCTCGACAATATTTCAACACATTTTTATCTGGATATTTTTGGTTACAGAATTATTGGATATTGTCTGAAATCGTGATTTTCAGTTGTAATATTTTCAAATTTTTTACTTTTATCACATGCTTCTGTTTTGATAAAAGTGTGAACTCAATTTATTAACAGCTATTTATTCATTATTTGGAAATGACTATTATGGCCATTTAAAAATTATTTAATCAGAGAGACGTGTTAAATATAATATAATCAAATGACAGTAGCAGTTTCAGAAAAAACACGTGTTATTATGGAACCAAGAAACTGAACTTCAAATTATCCATTGCAAAAACGATAGCAATTATATTATTGAGTAAATGTAGACTCAGTAATGCAATCTAAGACCATTAATGGTACAAATGACAATGAGAAAATTTACATTGTTACTAAATGTTTCAGTTTTTATTTAGTGAATTAATCATAACTTAGCAATCAAATAAATGATGTAAAGCATTGCAGTAAAGGTTTTGTTCTATCCGAATAAAATTAAATTAAATCAATTACTTTGATATTTTTCAACCAGTTTTAAGCTAATCTTATTTTTTCTGGGTCGAATTTCATAATTTCCGTAAATTCAAAATTGTAGCATGGGAACCAGTTCCAAATAAGCGACGTATTCTAGCTTTGGCTTTTATGATTTTATGATATGATTTTTTTTACAATAGTTAGGTAGGTTTCCCAAAGTTCTCATTGAGTTAATGAATTAGATACTCGAGACAATGGGATTTATCTTTTTTTTGTTCAAGTGCATTAAATTTTACAGAGTAAACTGACAGTATTTTAGCATCAAAATAAATAGGAAAATATTAGAAAAACTACTTGAAAGAGAGAAAAGAATAATTGTGCGCAGCGATGGGCGCGTGTTCAGTGCCTCCCATTTTAACTGCTGTTAAAAATAAATATACCAAGTATACCAAAAAAATTCACTACCTCCTGGACTTCAGTATAAAAATGGATAATAATTTGATTTCATCACGTTAAAAAATAAAAAGTTTATTTAGCAGCTTATATGATTGATATTTTTATATTTTAGTGAAGGTTGGCTTGAAAAAACTTCTTACGTTTTATTTTATGGGTGTGGTTAAATGGTTAAATAATTATCAAATACTTTTACGCGGCTACTTGAAATTCACGCTAATTAATTAATCAATTAGAAATTAATGTGATACCTAATTAAATTAGACGCTGTCATTTCTTCAGAACTTTCAAAATGAGCCGAGTTCGTTATCTCCATTACCAAACACATGATAAGTACCTATCCAAAAACTATTTCAAATTTCATCGTCATTGAAATATAGAACTAACTGAAAAATAGAAAGGAAGAAAAAAATCTCTTGGACATTCCTTAGAAAAATTACAAGGCTATTATAGACTATGAGCCCATGGGAAAAAAAGTATCGCGATTTGAAGCAGAGGAAACATATTCAGTACGATAGTTTATAATGCCACCATCAGCTGCAGCACTATGGCGTACATGTTCTCTTGTGCAGAAAAGCGCAGTGGAAAACTGAACATTTCATTTTCCACCCCTAAAAATGGGATGAAACTGTACGCCGTTTGTTACATTTGATGGTAGAACCATAGGAGATCGGTCGAGACTCTATGCCGTTCAAAAATAATCTTGAGGAAATTCTAGGAAAATGTTTGAAAACTCTCATTTTTACGACCGATCTCCTATGGTTCTACTATCAAATGTAACAAACGGCGTACAGCTTCATCACATTATTAGGGGGTGGAATATTGAATGTTCAGTTTTCCACTGCGCTTTTCTGCACAAGAGAAAATGTACGCCATAGTGCTGGAACTGATGGTGGCATGATAAACTATCATTCTGAATGGGTTTTCTGCTGTTTCAAATCGCGACACTTTTTTCCCCATAGGCTCATAGTCTATTATTTGCCATACATATAATTCCAAAAATGTTATTTCTAAATAATTTGTAGATAATTCTGGTTAATTTTTCTTCACAAAAAGCATAATCTTCAAGCCCTTGCTGCATTTTTTTGGCTCTCATATGATACATTTTCGTTTACTTTTTCAAATTTCAAAAAGAGCAATATTATTCACTGGCAGAACTCTACATTGTACCTTAGATTGACATTAAATTAATATTGTCCATCGCGGTGTCTGTTTTAGTAGAAACATCACTATCATTTCATTTTATGTTATGTTTTTATTTCATTTTATGTTATGTTAATCACTTTTTGTATATACTACTTCCACTAAGTTTCTGAGGAGAGTCTCAGAAACTAGTAGCGCCTTTAGTCCTATTTACCGGAGGAATTTTGGGATATCTGCAGGCTTCAACTAAGGTAAATGTTTCTTCCACTAATCTCCTCCAGGTGTTGTGCTCTAGGATTCTGGAGTGCTGTGCAATTGGAAAGTATCTGGATGGAGGTTTTTTTTCCATGCCACAAAATCTACATTCTTCCTCCACTATTTTGAGCTTTGCCCATTCAGGCGACAATGTCCTGTTAGGATCCCCGTTAAAACTCTTAGCGCAGTTTTACTTTGACTTATGCATTCATTTGAACTCAACAGGTTGTAGTCACCCTGAAGAGTCTTTGATTGTACAAGCCTCTCTAGATCTTTCCAATGGTCAGATCTTCTCTTTTTCTCGGCTTTACCTATTTCTACCAATATTACATTGGGGCTGATTCCGCAAAAGGGTTCAGGCCCCAGGAAGGTATTTCAGTCCCCCTCTATGCTAGTTCATCTGCTACTTCATTTCCTTCTATTCCAGTGTGTCCTGGAATCCATAGTAAGGTGACTATGTTGTTCTCGCCTAGTTCATCGAGTTTGTCTAGGCATTCCCACACCATTTTGGAACTGATTACACAAGAGCTTAGTGCTGCTTGACTATCTGATATTATGATAATCCTTTGTCTTCTGTATCCTTTTAGTCAAGGAAATATAGGGCCATGAGCATTGATTGCTTTTGTACGGCTGATTTTTGGTGTTCAGGTAGTAAAAACGATATGATTTCTCCAAACTGTCCACTTACAGATTCCAGCTTTTGTATATATCATCTGTGAGTGTGAACGAATCATTCGCTGCGTTCGTAATTTGCGTCCGATTGATCTTTTTAGTTTGAATCGTTCGTTTATTACATCTAGAGGTAGGGGAGGTAAATCTGAACTGTTCGGTAATTTCGCTCAGATCAGTCCGATGTAAATCTGTTTGCTCGGAATATTTTGACCGACGAGAAAGATTAATTTGTTCATCTGTCATGTTTTTAGGTTATTTATAGTCACTCCTGTCAATAGATAATTCTCGTACTGTTTGCTGACCATGAATAGCGACCAAAAATTGCCTCAGGGCTAGGCATAGTCGTGAATAATGATAAAAAGAACGAAAAAATCAAACAAAAAAATCGTAGTCTGTAAATGAAAGAAACAGGCATAAAGGAGGTTAGAAGCATGTCAGAAGTTCGTTTATATGGTTTGGTCGGGCCGTTCGTTAATAGCAAATTGCTCAGATTAATCTGTGATCACATGACCAAAAATCTGTCTCCTCTGCGATGCAAATAACGAACGTAGCTATTGTACGAAACGCTAAATCAGTAGTAATAGCTCCCTCCTCTCAAACTTGTTTTCGTAATATTCCATAGACAATGACCTTATGACCTAATCTAGAATTTTTTACGTAGAAAGCTTATTTTTTTGGGTCTAACATAAAATACCGTTAAAATGACATTCTCAATTGACTTAAACAATGTGAGATTAATTCAATTTGACTAATTTCGATGACATCTCCTAACGCATTAATACAGCTGCACGATTTGATTGAAAAATATGATATTGTTTCACGAGTGACAAAGTAACATTTTTTTGAAGAGACAGATCAGTCTTTCAGTCGAGGCTAAGCCAAGGCTGGTAATGTTCACTAGCTTCAAAAATGTTTTCGACGAGCGAGACACTATACTTTTTCCATCATCACCTTAGCCGAACTTTTGCCACGTAAAGCTCTGCATCAAGCATATTCTCGTTGAATATCCATATTTCGCCAAAAAAAAGAACCACCATAAAACTGTAAAGAATCCTTTAACAGGCTGAAAAGAGACAACAAAGTGTCTCTAATATGAGTGCTGGCACATGAGGGAATTGCAGGGAATGAAATAGCGGATCAGTTAGCTGAATAAGACTGAAAATTCCTCCATAAGTCAAACTAGCGGCCTATTTAGATGACACAAAGCTTCTGGAATGGAAGAAGATAACATGGGAAATGGTACAAAGATTCAGTTCAAGTGCCTGGGCTGTACAGCACAACCCAAATGAATGAATGAAGACCCACTAACCAATATACCCGATAAATTGGAAAATATACCAAAAGTTTTGAAAATCATCATTTGAAAAGTGAGAAAAAATTATTCACATGTACTATAATATGTAGGTATAAAACAGAAGGATATAAAATATTTCTTAACGTTTGTTCTTTGTTGGAATGATATCGATAGAATATCATATCCGGTAACATTGAAAGTGTGATTCATATTTGGTTACATTTCAATCAATCAGTTACCGATTGCGTTTTTTATAATTATAATAGCATGCACATATTTTAAATATTTGGGTGTGGAATGACCACTATCTTTTGGTGGTATGTACCTAATTCATCATGTTCCGGTCGAAATTTGAACACAGCTACAGGGCGTACTTAGAATTGATTCGTTGCACGACAGTGGTCTAACAAGGACCCAATATAACGTAATCATTTTGTTTAGTATCTAGTTAGTTAGTTTCGTAATAATCTATTTTATATAATGGTTTTGTAGATACTTAGTAGTTGTTAACAAAATCATTCGATAGGTATACAATACGTCCCACTAAGTTGGAAAACTTTTTTATTGCTAATTTTCGGATAAGAAGTTATTCTTCATAAAAAGTTTTGCATTATCTAAAACTTAGAATGCAGTCATCAAATATCAAATTTTTCAGTCGTATTCGAGGTTTGTCAAAAAATATCAGTTTCACTCAAGTACCTTCAAATTTGACAATATCGAGAAATGTTACTGAAAAAAGTTGATCAGAATTAAAAACTACAATTAAATATGTAATTTAAATTGAAACTTCAGATTATTTTATTTTTTACTAATGTTTCTATTTTAAATGAACATTAGGTTTTCCATGTTTTTCAATAATTTTGCATTTAAAACGGGGAATAAGGGCATATTCATTTACTTTGCAAATAATAAAATACATTTAAACACTAAGTTATAAAATTAACATCATATTAATGTTAGAAACAAACAAATTTAATTTTCACTCATACTAATGCTTCGACATATCCAACTTCAACATTTTTCGATTTGTCAAATTTAAAGGTACTTTACTCTTGGATAAAACTCATATTTTTTGACAAACTTCGTATACGACTGAAAATTTTGATACTGCAGAGAATTTTTTATGAAGAATAATTTTTTTTCCAAAAATTAATAATAAAAAACACCAGCACCGAAAAACTATGGACATGAAAATAAAAAATTGATGGAACAGCAGTACAAATGTTCCCCTTATTTCATTGAAATGAGTGGCTTGAAATTGCTGGGGGAAAGAAGAGTTAATTAAAACCACTTTATGTATGCTACTATTTTTATGAAAATTTTGAATAGCTGGCAACGTCGAAGAAGGTTGATTGAAAATCGAATAATCCAACTACAGTGTTTGGCATAATACAACAAAGTTTTCTAAATATAATGTATTCCTAATTAAATAGAATGGCATTTTGGAGACTATTTGAAACGAAAGCTGTATCACAGGAATCTAACAATTTGACCACTTACAAATGACTTAAAAATAAATCATACCTACTGATTATATAGGGGCGAATTTAAAAACAGAGATTTACATGTTCAATGTCAACGAGTTGTTTTATATGAACGCGTGTTTGAAAAAAAATGCTGATAATGCGGTTACCACGAGAATTCACAAATTCGAAAATTGGGCTTACACCGATTCATGAAGAAATTATTCTGGGCACTGTCACGGATCATTATTTAAAGTGAAAACGACCAAATCAAAAACTGAATAAGGTTGACAATGCTACGAAAATTGTTATAATAGCATTAAATTCTTTGATACCTACAAGAAGAAGAAACTATCAAATTGAAAAATAAAAAATTATTTACGTTGTTTATTAGTAATATTTGTATAATATTATATTTCAATGAAATAAAGTTATTTCAAAATAATAAAAATTCATTAATTTTATTATTATTAATTTTAATATTACCTACTAATTTTGTTGCATTATATTATGTGTATCTTCATATGTTCATTTTTTGTTTCAGGTTAGTAACAAACGCAACGATTAAAATACTTCCAATTTGCGTAAGACATGTATGTAAGTAATAATAAAACATTAATGTAGTTTGTGACAAGAATTCTTTGCCGTTACTCCGATTCTGAACAAATGTATCACATTAGTCGCATTTTTAACCACTTTCTAAAACATTAAGATTTGCTGTCTTTGTTACATGGTATACAGACTATAGGAAATAAACCGTTTCGGTTTGAAATAAAAAGATCTCTAGAGTACCATGTAAAACCTACTTTACGATACTTATAATAATGTCTTTGACGCAACAAAAATTATTTAAGTAATATTCAATATTAGAAATAAATTATTGGTTAAAAATATGTGAACCAATAACATTAAAATTTATTAGGATCATTAAAATGCTCTACTTTTCAATTTCAAATGTAATTTGATGGCTGTATACAATAATAGGCATAAAGATAAAATGTTTAACGTACTTGTCCAAATATGTACTAATGATCATTAAATAAGATGATTTTAAATTGCTGCATTAGTCTAGTTCAAATTTGTCGTTTTGTCAAATTCATTGAAAAAAGAGACAATGTTATTGGAAAAATAACAACTTAAATGAAAATATTATAATTTTTTCCCAAACGTTTCATTTTTTAACTGCTACAAACTATATGGAAATATTAATTTTTTTACATTTTCCAATCCAGTTGCCACACTAACACTTCACACTATATTAATGTGCATTTCGATTACCTAACGAGTATTCCCCAATCTCTAACTGTTCCACTTATATTATATATTTTGATAATATACAAAAAATTGTTAGTCCTTCAGAGATATATTGTTTAAAAACTTTTTTTTATTGCCATAAAAAGTTCATTATCAATTTTATATGTACGTACCTCGTGATAATATTAGGACACCATTTTTTTAAATTATTATTTCTTTAGCTGTTGCACTAACTGAAAAATAATACTTGCTAAAACCTTGGGCACTCATTTATTCTCACCTTTTTGTGGTCTCCCCTATTCGGCTTTGCCTATTTCTTCGAATTTTTCAATTGGAGCTGCTACCGCAAAAGGGTTCCGGCTTCAAACGAGGATTTCAGTTTCTTTCTTCGCTAGTTCATCTGACATTTCATTTACTTCTATTCCAGCGATTCAGGAATCCACAATAAGGTGATTACGTTGTTGTCGCCTAGTTCATTAGGCATTCCCATACCAATTTAGAACTGATTAAGCAAGAGTTCTATGCTTTAATGGCTGCTTGACTATCCAACATGATGATAATACGCTGAAAGTACCAAATATTCTAAAGTGGCAACGCTGCTTTCATATCAGATAGGTAGCTGGAGCTGAACACACGCCCAAAGCTGACTGCGAACTATTATTCTTATTTCTCTTTCAATTAGTTTTTCTCATATTTTTCTTGTCGTACTTGTGTAAATCGTATGCCTCGAACAGACTTTTCGCGATCTGTATATTGAATTGTATTGAGCTGGGCACACTTTGTCCATGTCGTGGCGTAGCGTGAATTTCCACTTGAAAGATACTCGGGGTTTTTCCCAAGCTTTCAGAGTGTTTGTTTCCTACTCCATTTTTAGTACGAATAGGGTTGTTTTTTTTTTGTTTGCTGCTTCTCATTTCCCCATAAGTATAATTTTCTATAAACCTTCGACTGCAAACTAACATGTAAACTACTACATACTTTGTATAATTACTACTTTGCATAGAAAACTAAAATATCTCAAATACGTATAACTTTAAATATGGAATATGCTTCACAAAAGAAGAAGTATGGTAATAAGTCGTCGACACTTACATAAAATACAGGGTGATCTATTTAAAATAATGTACATCACAAAGACCTACTGAGCTTTATCACACAAATTAATCAGCCTGTATAAAAAAATGAACGAAGAAAATAAACTGCACGATTTAAAATATTACTGAAATTCGGTAGCGCTTCCCTCATTATCAATCACTCTTGGACATTGATTCAACTTTCTAGTATACTCGGGAGAAATTCGGTTCCATGCTTCAATAATTTTTACTTTCAATTAATTTTTTGTTTGATCTTGAGGCACTACTCGCTTTATTTTTTTATGTTCACCACACGTTTTTAATTAAATTTAAGTCTGGCGAATGGGCTAGAGATTTGATAACATTTGGGCAGTAATAGCGTACCCCAGATGACGTGTACTTTGGGTCATTGTGATGTGATTTTTTGGCACAATCAAAATACTCATTTATAATAACAGTTCTATCATGTTAATTTGTTAAATTGTTTCGTAGCTACACGTTTTCACCTCGGCTTATAGCCTCACTAACGTTCCATGTTCATTTTTTCATTCAAATTTTATTTGCAGACAACCTTGACTAATCCTTTACTCCATTATCATTCCGGTATCAAACACTGATTTGCTGAGCTGTTGAGGGCGAGTTGTATAAAACACTTTAGACTGTGGCTGATTGATGTATTTATTATCAACAATTACATCAGTCATCATTCAACCGAGTTCAAGTGTTTTATACAACTCGCCCTGAAGGACATTTATTTAGCAGAATTCCTCTATACGATCATCCATTCTAAAACAATTCCATTTTATTGAATGTTAATATTTTTCTATATCGCTTATATTTTTTTCAGGTTGTAAGTCACCATTCTTTACTTTTAAATATTTTTTATTGACGATAATCCATTGTTTAATAATTCTGACTGATCGTCCTTACTTTCCAACTATATTGATACCCCTTTCCAATTGTATATCACATGAAAGACTTTCCGCATCACATGCATGTCTATCCAAATATTATTGTTGTGTTATAAATGGTGTTCACATATACACAGTTTATCATAATATATCTAATTACATGGCCAATGATTCCTAATTTAAAATTAATTTAAAAGAAAACAGTTTGTTTACAATATCATACACACTCTAATAAAATTATAATGACTCACAAGTATAGTTAGGAAGCTGGAGATCTAAATATAACATTAATAATAAAAATAATAATAACGTATGTGAATAGTATATTAGGTACCATATTATATACCTATAGGTACTCAAGGATATTACTCAAGTTCCTTACAACAGTGAGCGGGAGAAGTGGGGCCACCACTTTGGAATTATTTTCGTACAAAATAGCTTGGAAAGTTTCACAATATTTCGTTGACCCGGTATCTGGCCTTAAAGATTTAATAATAAAAGTTTATAAATCCCTCTTTGTAACCAGTAACAGATCTGTAGTCGGTTAAATTATTTAGCCTCTTATTGTTGGTACAATATTTAAATCCCATAAATCCCGTCTTTTATTCAATTAACCACTTTTTGACACAATTTAAGATCTGTATCATTTGTTCTTGGTATATGACATATACATCGTTCTACCGATTATATATTTTTTTCCACTACCAGCTGTGAAGTTTCCACTACTAGCTGTGAAGTTGACAATTATTGCTTCTTCTAGCCAACTGAGAAGTTGAATTTCTCTAGTAATAATTTTTCTATTGACCTAGGTCAGGGATAGTAGTTCAACAAAAACTTGTGCAGCATAATTTTGTATACCCAGGAGATTGTCTTTATAACATACTCGTATTTGCTGCTTGAAATTACCTATCAAGATAAAATTATTTGAATGAAAATGCCATTGGCTTAAAATTCGCGCTCAACCAAAATTGACTGATGACATAACGAGTACGTTCATAATATATTTCGAAAACTGACAGTGTACTTGTCAGTCAGACGACGTGGTGCATTTGTGAATTATTTTTAATTTGTGTCTTCAACAGGTTGACTGCCATGTCAAAATTTGAAATCTTGCCGAAATTTAATTTTATATATTCGCATTTTTTTGCAAAATAGGTTGGCTAATGCCTGTATAAATATAAATATTGTTAAAATATTGCCTTTTTTCAAGCAAAACACATAATTTTTCAAAAAGACACCCGTGTCTGACAATTTTAATGTTGGCAAACATTTTACCCAAAATTCATTTGCAGACACATATTTGCAGACATCACTGTGGCCGTGGCAACATTGCAAATTCCTTCAAACTTATTGGCGCCAACACTGTCAAAGAGTTGACGTTGTTATTATTAGTTTAGTATTCAGCAGGGTTTGTTTAGAGTACTGACGCTCTGAGTGAAGCATTTAGTGAAGTATTGAAATAGTGTAAAAAAGCAAATACACCTTATTGTTCAAAATGTTTTAATGAAAAACATTATTCATAAATGTATTATTTGATTTGTTTGAAAAAAAATTCAAATTACCCTTTATTTAACATGAAAAATAAAAAGTTCTTGCCAAGCGTATGTTCACCAATGCTATAGCCCACACAGTGTCTATATTGTATCACTTGACATGCAGACACTATCTTACAACAGCAAGTTTTGTATTACGGAATATTGCAGACATCGGTGACTACCATGGCACTGCGGGCAAGTATAGGGATCAGACACCGGTATCTGATGTGGCAGTCAACCTGTTAATTTGGCTAGTAGTGGAAAAAATTGTTTTTTTTATTGGTGAACCATTTTACCTATTTAAAGCACGCCTCAGCGTGTTT
>CAJUYI010001746.1:0-10788 GCA_910591695.1 Galerucella pusilla
AATATATTGTGGAGTCATTTAGAAACAGTTAGTTTCATTTAAAACCATATCGAAAGATAACTATATGTTTACATATTATAACTTCATAAACTGGAGGTTAGTTGACTTTTATTTAATAAAGAAATCAAGGGTCGTCGTGGACAAAGTATAGTATTCTACTCGCAATTTATGGCCAATATTCACTCGGGTGAACGTCACCCAGCGTGAATAATGGCTATCATAAATTGCTAGTTTAATAATATACTATTTTAGGCGACTTATAGGAGTCTCGCTCACGTCTAATTTTTTGCACAGAGCCTCAAAATGATGTGCTCTTCCCAATAATAAAATAAAAAAAAATGTAAATGAGCCCATTTAATGTTCGAGATTGTTAATGGCCCTTTTAATACTCGTGTTAGTTACAAAGATTTTCCGTCGACTGTATAAGTTCTATTCGTTTTTCTCAATATTTAAAAAATGAAAATATTTATTTGTCATTGTCAAAAATGAATGACACTGAAATGTATGTTTGGTTGCCTACGCCACAGGTAGCTGTCAATATAAATATAATGTTTGAGATGTGCGTTGGGTTGCCTGTAGAAAAATCGTTAATTAATGTATGATTTTGAGAACGTTAATAGAATATGTTATTACACGGTCGACGAAAAAAACGTTTTTCCATTTTGATACTTTATGTTCAGTAAGTGATCCTAATAAAAAAAATTTGATAGAACATTTAGTGCGAGGTTGACAAAAAAAACGGCTGTTTTTACTGGTGTAGTTTTAACGTGTAGTTTTACGGGTCTAATTGGTTTCGATACTTTATGTAATTTTAACGGCTCCATATAATATTTATCTATAAATGTGGATGATTTTTATTTATCATGTATTTCTTCCCATAATCATTGAAAACATAATTTGAGCTGTTGACAATCTCTTACACTATATTAGAAAACTTTTTTGTTTCAAAATAATTATTAATATCTTTTCATAATTCACATAATTTATTTATTAAATAGTAGAATTAATTAGAAACACTTATCTTTATTTATAATATTAATATGAGTAGATTCCACAAAGTAAAAAAGGGTCTGTACAGTAATTTCAAGTTAATAAATTTTTATTTTTTTAAATATGGGTAGGTATGTTCAGAATAATTGATGTGTTTGAATATTCCAACAATCCCTTCTAATCCTTTTTTGATGTATACTTGAAGTTCCCGTATTTATATAAGTATCTGCACAAATTGAAAAAATTTATAATACTTTCATTCATTTGATACAATAAAAGCCTCGTCTATTTAACTTAGGTGTGTAACAATTAAAATTAACACTTATATTTACCTATAACAAATATTGAAATATGTTATCTAATACATTCATCATTAATCCAAGAAAGGCGATTATACTTACTATGTGGCTACAACTATTGACTGGCCTACTAAATATATAACATTAATATGTATAGATAGAATTTGTTAATTAACTCTTTTGGTAACATCCTGTTGTAAGTATATTAAAATTTTTAGGTTAATGCGTAATCAATTTCAATAAAGATTGATACTCGAGAATAATGTTATTGCATTTTTAATTAGATTTTCATGAGTCAGTAATCTGTTCATATAATGGATTCAAAGGAAACAGAAATTCCACTAAAAACCAGTGACAACGACGAGAATCATCCACATCCAGGTAAAAAAATTTCGTATTGTAGATCTACTAGCATCTAAATTAACAAAAATAAAAAACTATAAGATTATCCGATTCATCCTAGCCTGCGGAAGTGATACTTTTTCGCAATCGAACACATGTCCCATGGAGACTATTCTCCAAAGATTACATACACCTCATAGATTAGTGATACACCTATTCTCCATCGTCTGAAAACTATCATTCTCTGCAATAGTTATTCAACAAGCAAGTCGATTGTACAGGGTGTCCCAGTAGAAAATAGCTCACTGTAGTGTATGTGTGGTTGCCTATATCAAAGTAATTTATTAAAGAATTAGTTTTACTTTGTTTTAGCACAAAAACACGGTCGTCGGAAAAGAATTTAAAAAATATACTTGAAATTTTAATACCTAATATTTAATCATTGTTTAAGATGCTCCTAAAACATTTGAAGAAGCTATAACTGCAACTGGTTTTGGAAAATATAATTACATGCTATTACTGGCAATTGTGTTTCCATGTACAGTACAAATGACAGAAACCGTATCCATGTCATATATAGTTCCTGTTGCAGAATGTGATTTGCATCTCACGCTAGAAGATAAGGGTATTTTGAATGGTGTTATCTTCGCAGGTTTGTAAAATGTTTTCCAAGACAGATCTTTCATTTCTTGCACTTCCTGTAGTATGATATAGTTTATATAACCTCACTAAAACTGTACTTATTTTTAATTCTAGGCATGATTACAAGTGGTTTGTTTTGTGGATATTTATGCGATGCGCTGGGTAGGAGAAAAATAGCAGTTTATGGTTATTTTTTTACTGGATTCTTCTCATTCATAACCGCTTTATCAAATAGTAAAGGTTTATTGATGGCTTCTAAATTTATGTCAGGTCTAATGTAGGGGTATATTATTATGGAGAATTCTGGCGTTGTACATTCATTGACTTGATTTTAGTTTAAATGGACCATATGTAGCAACTACGTCTCACATTACAGAATTTCATTCGTCTAAATATAGAGGAACAGTACACATGATTCGAGGTACACTTTTTAGCGTTATAAATCTTGTTTTGCCACTACTAGCTTGGGGAATTTTACCTAGAAATATGAACATCTCCGTTTTTGGATTGTTTGGTAAAGTATAAAATCAATTTTTTTATATTTTATTGAATATCGCCAGTGGCGGCTCGTGACTAAGTGAGGACGCAAAAATCATAGCAAATTGAAAGTCCCCCCTCCCAACACCGCTGGCGAAAGCGTTACCTAAAACCGTTCTAAAACAGACACCACCTCCGCCTAAAATACATAGAGATACTACCTCTATGCTAAATTAATATGAGGCTTGCCTTCTATGTTCGTAATTATTTCACGCTTAGGCAACACTTTATACTTTAGCGTATTCACCTTTATGTTTGAGGTTATGTTATTCTATTTTTTGTTTTCATTGCAGATCAAAGAGAAAATAAGTCGGTATTAAAGATTTAAAATATTACTCAATACATACGTACCTTCCCTGCAACTTTTGTAGAAATGTCTATATCAAAAATAAAATAAAAACACGAAGTCGTTGTACGTTTTTCAAATATCAACCATACCTATTACTCCAAGAATAAAAATATTAGGAGTTGAAATTTAGTTTAACAACACAAAATACTAAAGCACAATGAAAGAATAAGCAAAAGTTTTACAAAACACACACTAAAAATAACTAAAACAGTGAAATAAAACCACTTAAATATCAAAGGGCTTAGGTATATGACAGCTGATTTGTTTTACTCGTTGCTAAGATGACATTGACATTTCAGAGCGCCATCTATCGAATTCTACTTTTCCCAATACAGGGGCTAAATACTGGTGCGTGTTTTTTTATATTTGAATTACGTTCGGAAATTATAAAAGCAAAGGAATTGAAAAATATTTCCTGAAAATGCGTATGCATAGTCATAGTCTCCTCCAACATATACATAGCTTTAATAATTTAATAATTTTGATTTCAGTTTTACGATCATGGAATGTATTTATGTTGATATGCGCTCTATTTCCAATTATATCTGGAATATTGTATATGTTTTTACCAGAGAGTCCAAAATTTTTGATGTCCATGGGCAAGAATAGAAAAGCTCTAGCTGTGATGCAAATGGTCTATGCTGTAAATAGTGGAAAAACTAAAGAGGACTTCCCGGTAATTACATATACAAATAGAAAAAGAGGGAGTAAATTATTAACTGGGAGAGGGAGAGAATAGGAATAAGATAACATAATTTTGGTTAATCTACTAAAATGGAATGGTATCTGGTGTCTTGTCACTAAAATAAAAATAAAATCAATGATTCTTTTATATGTATTTAGGTGAAAAGTTTAGTTAGAGAGGCAAAAATGAATTTCTCCTCCAGTCGAATAGAATTGGCGACAGCTTTGGGAAGTGGGTGGTCAGAAATGAAGACAATATTAAATAGACCCCACATAACAAATATGATCCTAGCTTCCTTCAATGCGTTTGCAATGGTTATGAGGTAAAAACCATTGCTTCAACCAATCATTTTTGTGATTTGACCGTAATATAAACTATAGATAGAGCGAGAAACAAAAATGTATAAAAATTATAGCATTGAAAATAAAATTCCTATTGATTTGTCAAGATATTTTAATGACGAATATCGAATAATAAAAATAATAGGCTTTATATATTTTTAGTTTGAATACGTACAAATTCTGGCTTCCAAGTATTTTCCAGGCAATAAGTGATTACCAAAATACTCACAATGGTACTAGCAGCAGTATGTGTATAATGCTAGATGAATTGAAGGAAACGAAAAATGTTACATCCACCCAAAGCTGTTCAGTGGTAACTAATTTATTTACTTCCCAAAAGAATTATGAGTAGTTAAAAATGGTAACGGTGAATTGGACTAAAAACATCTGGAATATACCTACATGTTAAGAAACGTCTTGAAGACGCAAATTGAAAATATAAAATGCCACAAACTTATAACATTAGTAAAGTGTCCATCAATAATACAAGAGAGGGACAATAGGGACTTTAAGCAGTTCTAAAAAATCACCACTTAGGTATCCGTATGCGTATCGCAATACGCATGCGATACGTGGGCTTCGTTACGTTACGTGAAACGTATCAATCCGTCACACGTACCTAACGTACGTATTGCTTTATTGTGTTTCGCCACTTCGTGTTCGCGTTTTTCAACGACCAAACGACAAAAGTGATGTTGTGTGCTTATTTCTATGATCAAGATAATAGTGTCTCACCATTTTTTAGGTTAAAAATTAAAACACTTGTATGGTTACGTTACGAACGCATTTGCTTTATACTTCTTTTTGATTTATCACATATCTCCGTTACGTTACGTATACGGATAATGATAGTGATCTATTTGAAGAACTGCTTTATGTCCCTAATAAATCGTACTTTTTCCCGCATTCACCTTAAGGTTTATACCTACTTATATTATTTATTTTCTTTTAGAATTTGGATAATTTTTCAGTTTATCTCAATACATTTATAGTAGCATCAGCAAGAGTTTTGGTTTTTATTTTTGCTGGAACGTTAGTGAGAGCCGTAGGATTAAAAAGATTGAATAGTAAGCACTTTTTTCAATGAATTGTAACCATTTAAACATCTAAAAACGACCATTATATCTAGGTACTTATACTTTGGCAAGTTTATCTGAAACCGTGAAAGGAATGCAGTCGAAAACATTCGACATTGCCATGTTTAACTATGGAAAAGTTGAAGTACTGATTATGTAGTGATAATAATTATAAATAGGTCTTTGTATTATTAACAATATTAAAAATATGATCGAACGTTAATTTTATAATGTGCTTGTTTCCTTGGATTTATTCTATTAACATTATTTTGCAAATTTATGAATATTAAAAGAGAACACTTTTCCAAATTTGTTATGGGCTTCTTCAAGCTCTGGCAACGTTGTACGAAAACCATAATGACCACACCCTCCGATTACATAATTGGTGATTTTTATCGACCAGCTGACTTCTTATTGGCAAGCGCATGCGTATGTTCTTCCCTCTCACTTCGTCAATTGACTGATATTGATTTATCCAGTGGCGTTGGTATTGTCAGTTACCTTTGTAATTCCAATTTTACTTGGTAAAATAGGTACCGTACGCTATTTGTACGTTTGACAGATATACGCCATGTTTTTCCTCGCCTCTTACCGATGCCGCGTAGCTCCAGATAAAATTGCCAAACTATAGTAAAGTATGATGCATTTCATATATTTATCAACCCGGTTCTAAATCTGTAGATACAATATTCTAACCTATTTTCTTTTTAGTTGCGTTAATTTTCATTTGTTCAACATCGCTATTTTGTGTATATTTCGCGAGAAGTTCACAAGTAGTCACTGCATTATCTGCTGTAGGAACTGCAATCGGCAGTGTTCCAGAAAATATATTGATTACAATTACTCTAGAATTATTTCCGACGACTTTAAGGTAAATTTATTACAATTAATATAGACCTGGGCCCAGACCTATAGTTTATTTCTTAATGTCTGACAGAACAATAGCCTCATTAAAAATTCGAATAGAAATTTATCTCTTACAGAGTGATCCTAAGAATTTTACAAGTAAATACTAAAATTCTAATGCAAAACAAGTGGGTGTCTGTATTGGTTATCTATACATCCCTGTTTCAGCTCAAAATACAATATGGTAATAAAACTGAACAATGCCAGATAAACGATAAACATTGCGGCAGTGGCGGATATTACGATATTAGTTCATTTTGCTTATTTAATTAGATTCGGTCAACATTACAGTTGAAATAAAGTTCATTCGTTCAGGCCTATTAACAAGTTATATTTTCATTTTCATTAAATTAAACTAATTAAAGAAAATATAGTTTAATTTTCATAATTCAAATTTATTCACAATGAATTAATGTATATTGGGTAAAGTAAACATTCCATTTATGGGAAATATAAAATTCAATCGATAGTATCATCCTCTTTGCTGGCCATACAAGAATCATCCGAAGACTCGTCGAGAGAGGTCGAGAGAGATCACTATCGGTTATATAGTTTGTTCTATGAGGTTATCTAAAACCCACATTTTCTCTTCCTCTTTAATTACATGATTCACAGCATCTCTCCAGTTCTCTTCAGTTATTGTTGTCAATGAGTACTTCATGAGTTCACGAACATCTTTCATTTTAAATGTTTTATTATGTCTAGCTACATAACCTTTCATTTGGGACCATATTAACTCTATGGAATTTAATTCACAATGGTATGGCGGCAAACGAAGCACTGTTATCCCACGATTCTTGGCTATTTCATCAATAACAAACTTTTTAAATTGTAGCTTGTGATTTGAAGCAATCTTTAAAAGTTCTTTTTTCAACATATCATCTTCAAATGGTATATCTTTCACGATTAACCAGTTTCTAATATCAGCTTTCCTCCAAGAGGTAGATGGAAGATTTTCTGTTAATCGCGAATGATAATTGGCATTGTCCATAACGATTACAGCATTACTTGGAATTAATTCGACCATTTGTGTAAAATACTCTTCAAAAACATCTGCAGTCATTTCTTCATGATAGTCTTTGGTTGATGTTGACTGAAACTCCAGTAAACCACCTTCAACGAACCCTTGATTGTTTTAATTCGATAACTTTAAAATGGATGGATAAATTGATTTGACATTTGGCACGTAGTTTTTAAATATAAAAGGGCATATTTTAAAAGAAATTGTAGTTTGTGCAACTAGTGTGGATATGATGGCCATATCGCACGAGGACGAAGATGGAGCACGACGCCGTAGGCGGAGTGCTCAATCGTTCAAGTGCGATATGGACAATTCACACGAGTCGAGCAGCATATTTTTTCTACGACCCACTTAGGAAAAAATCTAGAAAATAAAAATTTCTATAAACTGTAATATAACTTCAAATTAAAAATTTAACAATTCAATTTTATGTTTCCACTAATTTTGTGGTAAACGAATGTCCAATTTGTATAATGCTACGGTTTCCTTTTTTAAATATACGATGCTGTTATAAGTAGATGTTGCCAGTCGGACTCCCTCATGGAGGGTACCGTACCATTATCTATAATAATGAATATTCTGCTAAATATTTCAAACGTCTACCTGTTGTCGTTATTAATATCAAGCAGAATGATTATTTAAAAATAAAATTAACAATAAAAAAATTCCTCGCGGGGAATCGAACCCGGGTCTACCGCGTGAGAGTCTGGTGTGCTTACTACTCAACCACCAAAGAATATGCAAATTGTTTATCTATAACGTGAGATGTATTAAATAACTTTTGCTTAAAAGGAACTAAAGTTCCTACCGTGTGTCCCGCGACACGTTCTACCTTTTATTATTATTATCAAGCACTACAGCCGTCGTTTGTAAGCTAAGCACGCTCTTACACTTTACTGGGGTAAAACTTGAAGACATTTTTCACAAGACAGTAAACACTTATGGAGCGTAAGCGACTCTGAGCAAAACAAATTATACAAATTTGGGCGAGACCAAGTTTCATCGTGTAGGTATATACCTGCACAATTTCTAAGTAGTCATTAGGACAATCCCTAGTAGGACCCTATTGTAATGTTTCTAGAAAATGTTATTATCAACATTTCGAAAATCGGAAAGTAATTATCTGGAATATGAATTGATAAATGGTTCGTTAATATGTCGCCCAAGAATTGACCTGCGCCAAATTCTCAAGATAATTAATGAAATATTCAGTCAGAATAGTTGTGTTACAAGATTATTTCGAAAATAATGTATTGTTTTAACTGTATGTACTCTACAAATGTATGAAGAGGTCAGTTAGTTGTTTTAACTAACCGAATTTAGATTCATATTACCTTTATATATCAGATCGGGTATAAAATTAAATAGTAAATAAATTCCTTAGATGAACGGTGACGCTTATGGTTTACTACCTGACTAGCATCTGTGATCTTTTCGCGTGCTGTCAGACAATAAGAAACAGACTATAAACAAAATTATTATTACCACATTTTCGTGAATTTGTTATTTGGGTGGAGTCGAAAAAATGTTTGAGCTTAGCAAAGTATATGGTAGCGGGGCGTTTTTTTCATTCTATCAAAAATAAAAGTAAATAAAAATTACCACTACAAAAATTGTTGGTGGGAAAAAAAACATTCCATCAAACACAAATTAATTTACAAACCTACCTTGGGGTCTTTAAGAAGGAGATGCAATTTAATATCCTTTAATTTTAATATCTGGTCCTACAAATTAATATAAAAATAACCGTATAATAGAAGAACAAAAACAATGGTTGACAACGGCGGATCTTTATAAAATGATATAAAGGTTATGTAAATGGCGGGCTTATAGACCTATCCAAGATGCTGTCAAATGATTTTCAAGATGGCCGCTGGTAGACACACAAATCTTTTGTTATGATATTAATGTATGTGAAATCTGTTTAGTTCGGTCAATTTACTCGTCTTCTGTGGTCTTCTTTAATCTAAAGGTTCAGTTCTTTATTGTATTGTGATTAATTATAAATAATTCGGTGTGAAACTAGAAAATATGCCTACTACTTGTTGTGTGGTTAATTGTGGAAGTCGTGGAGATCGTGATAATGTTAGATTTTATCGAATACCTAGTGAATTACACTATCCACACAAACCTGAATGGAATGAACTATCAAAGATCAGAAGAAAAAGGTGGATACAAGCGATCAAAAGAAAATATTTCACAGAAACTTAACTGCAGTACAGCAGAGTGTATGAGAAACATTTTTTGAAAGGTAAAAATTTTTCGAGCTCTGCAATTTTGGACAAATCCAGCTTGAAAATATTTGTATGCTGACAAACTCTTATAAGTTTTCATTTGTTCATTAGTGTAAAAGCTGTGTGTCAGGACCAAATACGACACTATGTGGAAATAAGTCACTGGAGGAAAGTCGACTTCTTGAGTTTATTCAATAGGAGCAGGGTTATTGTATTGTGTAAGGATAAAAATACCCTGAATAACTCTTATCTTTTCCTTGTATCTTATGGCAATTTCTTTACAGTCACTCTCTAACGTCAATAGATAATCACTTTTATTGGAACAAGCCATTATTTAAACTTTAAACACGTAAAATAGAAAAAAACTATTAACACAACTATGCACCTATGCAAAACACAGGTAAATGATCTTTTGTGTGTCTACCAACGGCCATTTTGTATGTCAGATGGTCACGTGTTCTGGATATATCCTTATTGAAATCTGACAGATCCTCGCTTACGTAGCGCTATCCAGCTATCAGCGACAGGTAGAATAACTAGGTATACCAGAAACAAAATTTTAGATAACTATATAGGTAATAGATGGTGGTGGTGAATATTACCTATTTACATAAGCGTTATATATATGTATTATATTTATTAACACTATTATGTACAACGTATAATATCTGACTCGTTGACAGATCTCTAAAAATATATTGAATTTATAAACGTCAAGAATATCAATTATCTTCACTACTTTCACTAACTTTTAATTTTATATTGATTCTAAACTATCGCCACAACTATATATCGCTAGTAAATGTGATAAATTCTTTGAAATATTTAGCAGAAAACCTAATGATAGATATAGAATTATTTAATTTCAGAACAATTGCTTTGTCCATACATTTGACAGCACACCGTTTGGGAACGGTGATAGGAAACCTTATTTTTCCTTATTTGATGCAATTAGGATGTTTTCCTCCATTTTTATTCATAGGGTTGTGTTCATCAGGTAACAATAATTTAATGAATACCTACATATTGAACAAAATGTGATGCCTTTTTGATTAAAAATAAAAATAAGAATTAAATTCACTGAAATTAATAACAAACAATGAAATACGTACAACTAAATATAAAATTTTTTTTGTTTGGTTTGGACTTTGAGTTTTATTGATCCTTCTTGTTTAAATATAAAAATGCTTCAACCTTCAGGTAAAGTTCGGCACGAATTGTTTACGATATCAAATTAAATAATTAACACGTACCTGAACTTGACCTGCGATATATTATGTAACTGTGAACCAGACGAGAAGACATTCACATCTAATTCAATATGGTTCGATATAATTCATTATTATCAATTATTACGGTTATGGTT
>CAJUYI010001746.1:20788-45552 GCA_910591695.1 Galerucella pusilla
GTCAGAATTGGAGAAATAGTAATTTACGTTACAAGACCGGAAAGTAGTGTTTTTCAGGTCGAGACAAGCAGATTCCAGGGCGAGTTCTGGAAACTTGGAGAGGTAAGCTGCATTTACATTCACTTCGAAGTCCAAGCCCAGTTTGACATTTGATAATTTATCATTTTTATTGAAGAAATTTATAGGTTATGTCCGTGGTTTATATTTGTCCAGTAATTAAAATTTGTATGTTATTTACCTACCTGTGTAATTAAACGAAATGGACACTAATAAGAAAATAGTGCTTCTTGGAACAAAACGGCAGTAAACAAATAATGACATGACCTGATGACCTGTACCTTAACCTCTCAAATTTTTATTTGCCGTAAATGATACTGTGTTGCCCCCCCATATGACAAACACGCCAATTTCAAAACAAATTTGACTTGGAATTGAATGTAAATGCAGCTGTAGAGTGGCATTCTGTTCACACTAGCGAGTAGTCTTGAATCGATCTTGTCGATATTCACATTCCGTTCACCAAATTTGGTTGTTTTGGAGCGACAAATAGTTCTAATTTCTGATACCCATAAGGTGTCGCCTACGTATTTTCTATCTTTTCTTGTCAAAATATCAATGTAAAATCCAGGCGAGTTCCAAGAGTTCCTGGAATTTTTGGCCACCGATGTGCAGTGTATTCAGCTAAAAAGTCACTTTAAATTCCAAGATTTACGCTTCGGGGGTGTATTCATTATTTTAATAAAGCAATATATATGTTCGCAATGATAAAAAACATGCAAAAATCTTATGTTTCAAGGGGTAGACATTAACTGTCATTTTTGTCAGAAAAACCACTTTTTGTTGGCCACACTGACCTTAGACTGAACTCCTCTATTGCGCAATCATCGGCAGTCGCAAGTTACAGAATAGGCCTGCGGGACTTCGGACAAGGTTGCAAAATGAGATTTATTGTCGTCTCAATGTACCATTCACTTGACCGAAGTTGGAATTATAGTTAAATTTTCGATTTCGAATGTCAATAATGACTGGATTATATATACATCAAACAAATTAAGTATATATCCGATATTTTTACTAAATTAATATTTTTATTTTTTACTAATTCATTTACAAAACTGTTTACACTCTTTTGGAGACATTTTAGATAAATATATTTGTAACCTCAAATGAAATGAGTATAGGACAGTTATTTGGTAAGTTTTATGTCAATAATTGTTTGATTAGATCCATTGAATTTTCAATTGAGATACATTTCCATTAAGTATACTTGTTTCGTTTTTAGCTAACTTATTATTATAGGGGTATAGGCCAGTAAAATATAGAATTTAATCTCGCACTAAATATACGATCCAATTTTTTTTTTCATATAAGGCTTATAGGAACTCTTACTGGGTATAAAATCTCGAAATTCTGACATATTCCAGTGGAGTTTCAGGCGTCAGGCGTTTTCCGCCGATATCTCGGAAAATTTGCACTCGAGAGCCAATTTTATTAAGACAATTTAGTGTAGAGAATAAAATTTCTCCATGACTGAATAATAACGCACAAACTATTTTTACATATTTAGCTGCATAATGATATAAATTATTCACACCAGTGAATAATAAAAAGAATTCACTCTCGTTAGCCAATCACATTCTATTATTATCAGAATTCACGCTAAAATGAATAAATCAAATCGTCTCTTTAAAACGTCAAATACTTAAGAACGTAAATCGCTTCTGACAGCGCGTCGTTTGGAACGTCAACATAATTAAATGATCATAATTTTACGTATTATAAGAGAAAAAAAATGGACAACAGTAGCGATAGTGAATATGTACGCCTCCCGGAATTAATTTCATTTATAAATGTAAGGGTACCGATTAAAAATATAAGTTACGTATATACACATAGATTCAAAAGTTTTGCATCACCTTCTTCGGATGCGAAGGAATTTTTTTGCGCTAACAATTTTTTGTTGGCTTGTTTATCAATGTTTACCATTCCAATATGTTCCATATTTTTTGCAATATACAGATGTTTACAGTTTTTTTTTTTGTAAGATAACATTTTCAGTGCGATCATTTTAACATTCAAGGCATTTGATTTTTACGATTTTAAGTGCAAACATGAATCGTCAAGTCATAAGTGAGATTGACCGTGCAAGGATAGTGGCTTTAGTTGAAGAAGGTCATTCTCAAAGGTTCGTGGCAAACAGAGTTGGCGTTTAGCAAAGTGATGTGTCTCGTGTAGTATGGAACCGGTATCTCCAGACCAATTCTCTTCGTGATAGGCCTAGAAGCGGTAGAAGGCGTGTTACTAATCAGCGGCAGAACCGCTATATCCACTTAACTATCCGAAGAAACCCGACCATGGCAATACCAGCACTCCAAAGAGATATGAGACATGCGTTGGGAGTTCAAGTATCGATCTCGACATTACGAAGACGAATACTTGCGACAGGTTTGAGGTGTCGCCGGCCAATAAGAGTGCCCAGCAGTGGCGTAGCCAGACTTGGTTCTTGGGGGGGGATATACAGTGCGTCCATAAAGTAACGCATAAATTCATTATTAGATAAATAAACAATAAAATTTAAAATTCCCGAATCAGGTCAATTTTTGATTTTAATTTACTGTTTTTTCAAATTATAATGTTATTCACAGGGTGAACCATCTTCGTGTGATGACGACATCGCCATTTTTTTTAAGTGGTACACCCCAATTTTTTTTCGATTTCCGGATTTCCCTTGCTGAGCTGATTCCAAAAATGTATAACACTTTGTTTCAAATTGGTACAGGGTGGAAAAAAATACAAAAATTGTAATTACATAATTATGAAATTACTGTGATTTACTACCAAAAAGAAACAAAAGAAAATTTACAATAAATGTTCAAATTGTTCTCCATTGACTGCTAGACAATGACAGAAACGGACATTACATTCTTCTTTAACATTTTGTAGCATAGCGGGTGTTATGTTCCGCATTTCTTGCCTGATTCGGTCTTTTAGATCACGGATATTGTCAGGTCTGTTGTATAAACTTTAGATTTTAAATAACCCCATAAAAAGAAGTCTAATGGGGTAAGATCAGGGGATCTAGCGGGCCATTCCACTGTTCCCCTTCTTCCTATCCACCGTTGTGGAAAGGTCCTGTTTAAAAACTCGCGCACAGTTACAGCGAAATGTGGCGGTGCACCATCCTGTTGAAACCAGATTCCACGGTCTAGATTGTTGGGTATTTGAATATCAGGAAAAAGCTGGATCAGATCAGGAATCATTGTATTTTGTAGGAAATCCAGATACAATGCTCCTGTTAAATTTTCGTCAAAAAAATATGAACCAATAATTGTATTTCTCACAATACCAGCCCATACGTTGATTTTTTGTGGTCTTTGCGTATGGCATTCTTGTATCCAGTGTGGATTTTCATCAGACCAATAACGGGTGTTTTGCCTATTAACATGCCCGTTCAAATAAAACGTTGCCTCGTCCAAAAATAAAACGTTGTCAGTGAAATTATTTTGGTTCATCATATACTCGCAGAATTCAGTTCTTCGGTCAAAATCGTCTTCAGACAATTCATGGATAATTCGTTCTTTATAAGGATGGTATTTTACCTTTTTAAAAATGTTTGCTACTGAAGACTTTCCAATACCTAAATCCCTAGATAATCCTCGCACTGTGCAGTGTGGATTTTCTATTGCCGACAAAATTATGTCTTCTTGAATATTTTCATTAATTTTTGTTCTAACGGGCTTTGGTGCATCCCTCACATGTCCTAATTCTCTGTATTTTTGCTCTATTCTGCTTACAGTAGATTGTAAAATGGGTTCACGATCTGGGTGCATCTCATGAAATAATCTGCATACCTCTTGTTGACTCCGCATCCTGTCGCCAATACCAATCATCATTAATATTTCAATCCTCTCACTTTCGGTTAACCGCAATTTGTTAAAGAAGTTGCAAAATTCTGATATGATAAATTTCTTTGTAGATAGTTTTCACATAAACGTACCTTGTTTACAGAGTTAACAATAACAGAAATGTACTTTAACGTTGTTGATAGTTTTTACCGGCAAATGATAAAAAATGACAGAAAAAAATTTCAAACAATAAAAATTTTAGTCGAGGGGCTTGGATCACTAAGCTGTTAAATACAATGTTAAAAATTATACGGGGTGTTTAAAGTAGTAGTAAGTAAATACGTAATTTCATTTAATGTGTTTTTTACGTTTATCCTTTTATTTCTTATTTTGTAGGTAATTTAATTTTTTTTATTTTCCTCCACCCTGTACCAATTTGAAAGAAAGTGTTATACATTTTTGGAATCAACTCATCAAGGGAAATCCGGATATCGAAAAAAAATTGGGGTGTTCCACTTAAAAAAAATGGCGATGACGTCATCACACGAAGATGGTTCACCCTGTAAATAACATTATAATTTGAAAAAATGGTGAATTAAAATCAAAAATTGACCTGTTTCGGGAATTTTTAATATTATTGTTTATTTAGCTAATAATGAATTTATGCGTTACTTTATGGACGCACTGTATACAAATTTGAAGCAAGTTCAAGTATAGTATACCTTAAAAGATATATATAGTTAAAAAAAATATTCTACATATTTATTATATATATGTCCTATGTACGACCTACGACCTCGACCTATAACACAAAATCTAACCGTCGCGGTTTTTTGGCAAGTTCATCAATGACTTCATCAATATCGATTAGCATTTCTCTGTCGAATCGACAAATAGAATCCCGACTCCGGTTAATAATATATTGATTAATATATTATTAATTTATTTTATGTTAAAAAGAGTGCCCCGTATTTGCCGTCCAGCATTTGGAAAACCTTTTTTTTGTTGTTTCGATAGAATTTCAGATTCAATCTACGGGGGTCTCTGGGGGGGGATATATCCCCCATATCCCCCCCCGTGGCTACGCCACTGGTGCCCAGACTACAACCTGAGCACAGAGTTCGCTGACTACAGTGCGCTCAAGAACACGCGGCCTTGCCTGAAGAATTCTGGAATTCGGTGTTTTTTTCCGACGAGACAAGGATTTGTTTGGTACAAGATAGCCATCGAATACGTGTGTGGCGGGATCCAACGAGAGTTGCTCAGCTTGCCCATGCTCGCCCCGTGCCGCCCTTCAGAGGAGGAAGTGCTATGTTTTGGGCTGGTATCATGTTAAATGATCGCACAGAATTAATTCATGTGGAGGGAAAGATGACTGGTGATAAGTATCTCAGAGAGATTCTACATCCTCACGTGAGACTATGGCGCGCAGCTGTTGGCAATTCCTTCGTTTTTATGGACGATAACGCCCGACCTCATCGGACCAGAGCTGTAAAAGAGTATCTTGAAACTGAAGGGATCAATCGTTTGAACTGGCCTGCCCTATCTCCTGACATGAATACCATTGAACATGCTTGGGACATGCTTGCCAGGGCAGTGGCAGCACGCAGAAATCCACCCAGGAGTGTACAAGAGCTTGTTCATGCGGCCCAAGAAGAATGGCAGAATATTCCTCAACATAATATCAATAATTTGGTAAACAGCATGGGCAGGCGACTTCAAGCTTGCATGAATTCTAGAGGTGGAAATACTCTTTATTAAAAGTTCTCATGCAGGTTCTCACTTAACCTTTTCTTTAAAAAGAATCAATTTGTATTTAATTTATTTAATTTCTAAGAATACTTTTCATGTTTAAAGCAAGTTTATTATTGGATAATAAAATTTTTTGAAAAATATACACGTTTTTTTCATTGAAACTAATTATTTGATTAATCTCTGATCCATTTATAATGAACACATTTTTTTTTTCGGTGATTTAGGGTGATGCAAAACTTTTGAATCTATGTGTATATTTACTCTTTACATTTTTATAAATATGCTTTATAGCCTAGTGGTGGTTAACTATGGCGCGGACGATCGAGGTTCGATCCTCACTGGAAGATTTTTCTTTTTAGTCGTGGAGAAAGTATAGTCTTTTACTTGTGTAGAATGGCTATTATACACGTGGATGATCCCAAAACTCACTCGCTGCGCTCCCTCGTTTTGGAAACTTCATCCGCGTGAATAATAGCCATCATTCTGCACTCGTTGAAGAATATACTATTCTCACCTTTTATTCTCCGTAAACTTTTTTGTAAACCTTACAGTTTACGAGTTATATGGCCCATTTAATCAACCGGTTCTTCTATCACGGCCGATATCTCTTAAAATATTGGATTAATCAATAAAATGCATTCATCCACTTTTGAAGATAAATTAATTCTCTACAACTTCCTTTTTTTTTTCAGTGTTGAACTACCGGTCGTATTATTTATGTTATGTTCAGATGCCATAATAAAATGAAAGAAAACAATAGGGGAATATTTTTCAAAAATTCATTCAAAATTTAATTTAAGAAAAAACATGAAATAAATATAAATTCAAAATTTCATCCAATTTTCTAGAGTTTTGAAGGTGACGAAAATTCAATTATAGTTAGGTATATTCGTTACCCTCTTCGGAGGATACAAAGAAGACTGTAAAGCCTCAATCAATTCTTCATTCTCATGGTCATAATCGTAAAATCCTCGTCACTAATATATAGATATACGCCAGTCCTTTTCGTCCCTTCTTTTAGAGACAGAAAATTAACAGTTACCTGTTACCTTTGGGTTGCCGCGTCACCCACCGAGCGTCAACATTTTTACATTAAACGTCCTTTATCTCAAAAAGTATGGACATTACAAAGTTTTAAATGTTGTAGAGATAAATTTTTCTTTAAAAGTGGATAAATGCATTTTATTGATTAATCCAATATTATTTCATGAGCTATTGGCCAAGATAGAAAAACCGTTTCATTAAATGGGCCATAAATCGTAAACGGTAAGTTTTACAAAAAAAGTTTAGGGAAAACAAAAGGTGCGAAATTTTCTTTTCCTTGATAATGGTCTGAATGACATTTGCCTTAAAGTGCAAAGTTTCCGAGATATCGACCAAAAACGTTTTTCATTTTGTGATACTTTATTTTCAGTAAGTGATCCTAGTAAAAAAATTGATAGGAAATTTAGTGCGGCTTTTTTACTGGTGTAGTATTAAAGTGAGAAACAAGGTGAGAACAAGGTCTAATTTGTTTGGTTACTTTATAACGGTTCCATATATAATGTGGAGGATTTTTATTTATCATGTAGGTATTTCTTCTCATAATCATTGAAAGCATGATTTGAGCTGTTCACAATCTCTTACTTTAATATAAACTTTTTTCTTTCAAAATAATTATTAATACCTTCATAATAATGTAGTATAGATTTCATTAGAAACGGTTATTTTTATTTATAACATTAATATGAGTAGATTTCACAAAGTAAAACGGTATGTTCAGGAGTGATTGATTTGTTTGTATTTTCCAACAATCCCTTCTAATCCTTTTTTGAAGTATACTTGAAATTTCCGTATTTTTTATTATCTACAGAAATTGAAGGTTTTTATTATACTTTCATTCATTTCAAACAATAAAAGCCTCGTCTATTTAACTTAGGTATATAACAACTAACACTTTCATTTAACTGAAACAAATATTGAAATATGTTATCTAATATATTATACATTCATAATTTATCTAAGAAATGTGATTATACTTTTTGTCGCTACAACTATTGACTGGCCTATAAAATATAACAGTAATATGTATAGATATACTCTGTTGATTAACTTTTAGGATAACATCCTGTTGTATGTATATTCAAATTTTTAGGTTAATACGTAATCAATTCCAATAATGATTGATACTCGAGAATAATATGTAATTGCTTTATCTGTAATGAACCATTTTTATTAGTTTTTCAAGAGACATCAGTAATCCGTTCATAAATATTAAGTGACAATGGATTCAGAGGAAACAGAAATTCCACTAAAAACCAATGACAAGGAGAATCAGAGATTTCATTCACATCCAGGTAAAAAAAAATATTTCATAGTAAATAAAAATATAGCATCTAAATTAACAAAAAAAAGCAATTATAAAATTATCTGATTCATCCTAGCACCTGCAGAAAGTGATACTTTTTCGCAAAGAAACACATAGGTATCCAATGTATTTTCCAAAGGTTACATCATAATCTATTCTCTGTCGTCTGTCTCTCTGTAGTCTCTCTGAAAGTCTGAAACACGCATGAAACACGTTTGATATATGGTCTGATTCTGAAAACTATCACTTTCTGCAAGTCGATCGTACAGGGTGTCCCAGTAGAAAATAGCTAACTGCAGTGTATGTGTGGTTGCCTATACCAAAGTAATTTATTAAAGGAACCATAGTCTTACATGGTTTTACTTTGTTTTAAAAAACACGGTCGTCATAAAAGCATTTTAAAAATATACCTGAAATTTTAATAATCTTTAATAATTGTTTAAGATGCTCCTAAAACATTTGAAGAAGCTATAAATGCAACTGGTTTTGGAAAATATAATTACATGCTATTATTAGTAATTTTGTTTCCATGTACAGTACAAATGACAGAAACCGTGGCCATGACATATATAGTTCCTGTTGCAGAATGTGATTTGCATCTCACGCTAGAAGATAAGGGTATTGTGAATGGTGTTATCTTTGCAGGTTTGTAAAATGTTGTCCAAGACATTGTCTCCAAGCTTAGATCTTTAATTTCTTGCACATCCTGTATAGTTCATATAATCTCACTAAAACTACACTTATTTTTTATTTTAGGCATGATTACAAGTGGTTTGTTTTGGGGATATTTATGCGATGCCCTGGGTAGGAAAAAAATAGCAGTTTATGGTTATCTTTTCACTGGATTCTTCTCATTCACAGCTGCTTTATCAAATAGTAAAGGTTTATTGATAGCTTCTAAATTTATGTCAGGTCTAATGTACGAGTATACAATTTTAGTGACTTTTGGTGATGTACATTTTTGACTTTATTTTAGTTTAAATGGACCATATGGAGCAACTACGTCTCATATTACAGAATTTCATTCTTCTAAATATAGAGGAACAGTACACATGATTCGAGGTACACTTTTTAGCGTTATAAATCTTTGTTTGCCACTACTAGCTTGGGGAATTTTACCTAGAAAGATAAACATCTCCGTTTTTGGATTGTTTGGTAAAGTATGAAATCAATTTTTTTAAATTTGATTGATTATCTCCAGTGGCGGCTCGGGGCTGAGTGAGAATGAAAAAACCATAGCAAATTGAAAGTCCTCCCTCCCAGCACCGCTGGCCTAAGCGTTACCTAAACCCCTAAACAGACATAACCTCCGCATAAAATCATATGAGGCTTGCCTTCATGCCTTCTATGTGCGTAATTATGTCACGCTTAGGCAACACTTTTTACTTTAGCGTATTCACCTTTATGTTTAATCCTGTATTGCTCGTTGCCTGAAAATTGATGTAATTAAAATTTACATTATGCAGAGGTTGGATACAGGTGCGCCTAATATTATATTTGAATCACCTTCGAAATAAAAAAAGCAAAGGAATTAAAATTTTTTCACAGAAAATACGTATGCATAGTCATAGTCTCCTACAAGTAGCAGCCACTGAATATAACACATAACTTTTAACATACAATTATTATACATAGCTTTAATTATTTAATAATTTTGATTTCAGTTTTACGATCATGGAATGTATTTATGTTAATATGCGCTCTATTTCCAATTATATCTGGAATATTGTATATGTTTTTACCAGAGAGTCCCAAATTTTTGATGTCCATGGGCAAGAATAAAAAAGCTCTAGCTGTTATGCAAAAGGTCTATGCTGTAAATAGTGGAAAATCAAAAGAAGACTTCCCGGTAATTATACAAATAAAAAAAGAGGGAGTAAGTTATATTAAGTGGGAAAGAATAGGAATATGATAATTTTGGTTACTCTACTAAAATGGAATGATATCTGGTATCTTAAGAAATGTAGAAATTAAAATAGTCACAAAAATAAAAATAAACTTTTATATTTATTTAGGTGAAAACTTTAGTAAGAGAGGCAAAAATGAATTTCTCTTCCAGTCGGATAGAATTGGCGACAGCTTTGAGAAGTGGGTGGTCAGAAATGAAGACAATATTAAATAGACCCCACATAACAAATATGATGTTAGCTTCCTTCAATGCGTTTGCACTTGTTATGAGGTAAAAACCATTGTGTTAACCAATCATTTTTGTAGTTTGACCTCAATATAATCTATGGATAGAGCGAAAAACATCAATGTATAAAAGTTATAGTATTGAAAATAAAATTCCTATTGATTTTTCAAGATATTTTATTGAAGAATATCGAATATTAATAATAATGAACTTTATATATTTTTAGTTTGAACACACTCAAATTCTGGCTTCCAAGTATTTTCCAGGCAATAAGTGATTACCAAAATAGTCACAATGGTACTAGTAGCAGTATGTGTATAATGCTAGATGAATTGAAGGAAACGAAAAATGTTACATCCACCCAAAGCTGTTCAGTGGTAACTAATTTATTCACTTCCCAAAAGAATTAAGTGTAATTAAAAAAAAGTAACGGTGAATTGAACCTAAAACTTCTGTTAGGAAACGTCTTGAAGACCGAAATTGAAAATATACAATGTTACAAATTTATAACATTAATAAAGTGTCCATCATTTAAACAAGAGATAGACAAAAAGTCGTGCATTCACGGTTTTATATATTATTTATTTTCTTTTAGGATCTGGATAATTTTTCAGTTTATCTCAGTACATTTATAGTAGCATCAGCAAGAGTTTTGGTATTTATTTTTGCTGGAACTTTAGTGAGAGCTGTAGGAGTAAAAAGATTGAATAGTAAGCACTTTTTTCTATAAATTGTAACCATTAACACATCATTGTTATTCTAAAAACGACCATATATGATATCTACTTGATGCATTTAACCTATTTTCTTTTTAGTTGCGTTAATTTTCATTTGTTCAGCATCGTTATTCTGTGTATATTTCGCGAGAAGTTCACAAGTAGTCACTGCATTATCTGCTGTAGGAACTGCAATCGGCAGTGTTCCAGAAAATTTATTGATTACAATTACTCTAGAATTATTTCCGACGACTTTGAGGTAAATTTATTACAATTTATATATTATGGCAATTCATTCCTAGCACTATAAACTTTGGTTTTCCTATACATACCTAGAATACCGCTAAAAAAAATACATGGCCCACTCTTGAATAATACCTATATCATTCACTGTTATTTTAGTTATTTAGCCTGTCGCTCCAAGCGCTGCTGTTAGAAGTAGCGGGCTTTTTAAATTATTATTTTTGACATTTTTAATTTTCAATTGATACCTAGAATTAGTGCGTACTAATAATTTTCATGCATTTAGTGAGCCGGAAAATTTATTAGTTTACACTATTTTTATCAATCGAAAACGGTATTAGGAATTTTATGAAAAGTGGAATAAAACACTGTATAAATACATTATTTTTATTTATTAAAAAAATACCAACAAATCAATTCTATACAGATGTACCTATGTGATGATGAATGTAGTTTATTTTTTAAGAATATAATAAAATTATAGGCTCACAAGACCTAGAAATACACTAAATAAACTATAAAGTTTACAGCCAATTAAAACCAGAACTATGGTTGGACATGGGCAATTTATTCGAAACATTCAAGCCATTACACAAATTATTATTAATTTTTATAAAATAAATAAATAAAAGGGCTTCAACAGTTTTTAGTGGGAAAAGAACATCTAATCAAACACAAATTAATTTGCAAACCTACCCCGGGGTCTTTAGGAATAATACAATACTGAAACATAATGTTGATATTTAAAAATCACTAGAAAGCACAAAAATATTTGACAAGGGTGGATCTTCAAAATTTGATATAGGTTATATATTAAATGGCGGGCTTATTATTGAGATCTGACAGATCCTCGCTTCTGTAGCGCTATCAGCGACAGGTAGAATAACTACTTATACCAGAAACAAAATTTTAGATAACTATACCGCTAATAAATGTGATAAATTATTCGAAATATTAGCAGAAAACCTAATGGAATTATTTAATTTCAGAACAATTGCTTTGTCCATACATTTGACAGCACAACGATTGGGAACATTGATAGGAAACCTTATTTTTCCGTATTTGATGCAATTAGGATGTTTACCTCCATTTTTATTCATAGGATTGTTTTCATCAGGTAACAATAATTTAATGAATTGAATATAAACAGTAAATTATACAACATTCAGGTCAACTTCATTCATATTAGACGTGCTCCCTCAGGACCAGGGAAGACCACCTGCTCAAGTGGAATTCCCAACATCACAAAGCTATACTTTTAATTGTTTGTCCTATAACTCCCACTTTTTTCTTTATGCTGTACCAACTTAGGTACTCACTTATACATTTATGCTTATTAACAACTAATCGTTATTTGATTTTTCAGCTTGTGGAATATTTTCTATCCTATATGCCAACACAGAAAACAAGCCTCTTCGTTAATGAATGAGTTTTTGTAAATTAAATTTAATATAAATTTTTAACTGAAAGTCTTTTAATTGCCCACATTTTTCAATTACGTTATATTTTATTGGTTTATAATATCACAAAAGAGAACATTTTGTCGGCAAAACTTGTTAGTTGGTAGACATGCCCAGGGTCCGCGTCAAATGGGTCAAATCTTAGGGGCGGTATTTCCACCGTCTTATCACTGTTCTTACAAGAAAGTTAAAATACTTGTTTTTCATTCACATAGTTGCAAATAAAATAGGTAATTATGAAAAAATTATTAATTATTCAATAATAATTATTAGTATTTAATACGGAAGAATTGTCTGTCCGGGTGACATGAAGCGGGCCCTCTGGCACAAGGATGTTAGATACATCCTTGCCTCTGGCATGCCTTATACTTAGGTTATGTTATGTTTTATGTGAGTGGGGCCTTCTCGCCGCCTCCATTGCGACCTTCGTCAGTTGTGGCTCACCCCTAGGGACTACAATTCACCCCACAATCCTGTGCTTCTGGCGAAGTCCATGGTTGTATTTGTTGATACTTTCGGCTCTAAGATACTAAAACCGAATATATTATACCTTATCCTGCCCAAGGCTGGGCATGAGCATAGTATGTGCTCCGCAGCTTTGTCCTCTTAATTACAGAACCTACAGTCCGAGGTCTCAACCAGACTCATCTTCTTTAGGTGGTAATTTAGTCGACACCCAAACAGCACTGTATGTATTTAATACGTACATATTAGGTCTTATATACGTCCTGTACGTACATTACCTAAAATGTACGTATTTAGTACGTACATTGTGATTCATAAACGGTACGTACTTTTGGGCACGTACCATGTACGTACTCAATATGTATCGGCAGTACATATTTTCTGATACGTATTATGTATGTATCTAATACATATCGAATAGAAGGTTAAAGTTTGCATGGACGCATGCTCAGCGGGCAAAACAACATGTAGTTACTGCGCATCCATGCAGCCCTGTGATGGGTAGAAGTAGGTATATTATCTATAGGGTAGAACGCTAGGACCTTGAACGAACAATAATTCGTCCAATATGGTAACCAGATGTAGAGGGTATCTGTCGCGTTCGCGCTTTTTTTAGTTTGGAGTGCAATAAAAAGAAATATTTGGCGGTTTTTATCTCAATATTCCAACCATTTCACCCACGATCACACAGACCACTTGTGCCAGCCATTTTTGTTGTTTATACACCAAGGCCAGGATAAATAGTTGGTAAGTTATTGACTATTTTCTATTACTTTATTCAATTTATATTTATTAAAGTAACAGTTAAACTAGTTTGAAGTAATATTAGGTACTTATTTTAATACTAGTTTCATTATAGTTTGTAGTTTTGGGATCTTGTAAGCAGTATTTTTTTACAACCTGTTTTTTTGCTGTTTATAAAGATAGTATACCTACCCACCTATTATTTATTAGTACATTAATCTACTATAGTGAGATGTCTTATAAAGTTAGTAAACGTTATAAAAAAGCAACTAAAGAACTTCAGAGATTTGTTAGTAATAATCGAAAACAGTTGGTTGAAGATTTAAATCTGCCTTTTTGTCGTAATTTTTATGTTTCGTCCAATAATTTTAATAATGTCACAGAGACTTATTCACTTAAACGTATTTATTTTAGCTATTTTTCATTATATTTTTAAGGTGCTGCTGTGAAATCTGGAAAATGCAGAGAAAATAAGGAGACGGAGCAATTATAGTTGGTTAAGAAGGGCACCGGCCAGGGCAAAAAGGTTCAATGTACCAAATAGTAAATAGAAAATAGTAAAAATTTGTAGGTATATTATTTCAAAATAAATTAATTTTCAAGCTGTTTTTGAAGTTTTATATTTTAATCTAATCTAGTTTGGGCACATTCTAATGTGTACTCTAATTTATAAGACAATACAGTTAAGTGTCAAGGAATTTTTTTCGAATTCCTGCTACGACAGCAACGTTATTAACATTGGGACGTATAAACTCAAATTACAACAATATCGGCGTTGCTTAAAAGGAACTCAAGAAAAACTCCTTGAAACTCAATTGTGAGCTGTCAGCTCTGTACGTGTCTGGATGATACATGCCAAGTACGTACTTCCGGTACGTACCAAGTACATACTACTGGTACGTACCAAGTACGTACTACTGGTACGTACCAAGTACGTACTCCCGGTACGTACCAAGTACGTACATTTTATTGGAAAATGTACGTATTTAATACGTACCATGTACGTACTTTGTACAGGAAAGTACGTACATAATACGTACCTTACATCTCATGAGTACGTATTGAATATGTATTATGTACGTACTTGTGCTGTCTGGGCAATGCCCTGTAAGCATTCCCGTCAGAATCAGTAGGTTTGTTCTACTCCGTTCCAGGATCTGCTTATCTTTTGTACACGAAGGGTAGTATATGAACGCCTTTAAGTGAGAGAGCCCCGGTATGTCTGCCCAGTATGTGTAAGTAGGTTTTCCTCTCCGCCCAGGTAGCTATGACTGATCTAGCAGTGCTTTCTGCAATGCCAAAAAATGGTTCAGGTCTGATAAATAAAGTCTCTGGTCCCTTTTTTGCCAGATTGTTGGCCTCCTCATTGCCCTCTACTCCTCGATGCGCCGGACCCTGTTCAAAATGACTCTATTTTCCTAGACTAGTATTTCAAGGGATTGTAGACAGTTATAATACCATCTTAGATTTTATCATGTTCGAGCTCAGTGCTTTAAGAGCAGCCTGGTTATCTGACAGGATGTGTGTGTTCTTTTTTGCAACAGGTTGATTCATCAGCTCTCTTTCAGCCAGTTCAATGACGTATACTCCAGCCTGAAAGACGGTAGCGTACCTGCTCAGGTTGACTGTGATTTCCACTCTGGGTTTACAGCAGAAGACCGCCGCTCCAGCCCCGTTTCCGGTTTTGGATCCGTCAGTGTAAATCACGTTGTCCGTTTCCACGGTTTGTAGAATACAAGCCGTGGTCCGTTTCTAGGAACCTTACCTATACTTAGAAAATAAACCAAGATAAAAATTAGGTGTACAGGAAGGGATTTCGCCTTAGCGAGATTTGGCTGGTTCCATCAGTTTTATTTTGTTGCTCCTTGACTTCCTGACACGTTTTGAGAATTTTTAGTAAACAATACTTGCCAATCTTGCCAAATGTAGTATCATTTGCTTCTCTAGGAAAATTGGGAATGTATCATTTACATATTCAATAAATGATAATAATTTAACTAACGTTCTCTCTATTCGGGCAACAGCGCTTACCATCATGCAAAACAGCAAAACCCGGCCTCGGCGAGTACGCGGGAAAACGAACAATAAGTTGATTTTAACTAGAATTGGTATAAAAACATTACCGATAGACATCGGGTGATCACTTCACACTATATTATGCACATTTTAGTTATTGAAAGTAAATTATTTAAAAGATTAAGTTTGAACTGTTAGAATCGAAATAAACGAGGAACCTTCGGAGATCACATCGCTACCAGGGTTGAGCGTGGGTTGAGCTTACCCTGCTGCTGGCTAGCCGTTGGTTGTATTTGGTCTGTGGCTAGCCGGCTTTCGTTGGCGCTATTTTAGCGGCAAGTGAGTCGGACGGTACCGATTGGTTATGTGAGCATTCACAAAGGGCGCGGAGTTTTAAAAATTGGAGTTAATACCTTAATGAAGAATTAAGGTACAGTGTAGGAATTTATGGGAAATTCCTACATTAGGTATTTCTGAATATTTTGGAAATGCCTTTAAGCATCTCGTATGAAAATCCTTTGATGTTTGAATAGTCTTGAAGGTGACAGCTGTTTCTGGCATACACCGAGAATTATAAAAAATGCTTATACTGAGAAAAAATCTTTTAGCATAAAGTAGTGTTTTATCATTATCAAATGTATTATATATGTATTTTTCATCAATAACTATTTCTGCACTTTTCGTTGACAATATATAGACGTGAAATAGATCATTTAAAAAAATAATCTCGACCTACAATCTAACTCTGAAGGGACAGAGATGTAAGTGAATTTTGTATATTTCATTTAGTCTTTTGGGAAATGCTATAGAAGTAACATTGCTTGTTCGTATTATTTCAACTCCTGCATTTTTTAAAAGTAACATTAATAGGTAATAATGTGGTGGTTAAAGATTGGAAACACAATGGATTAAATACATCATATTAACCAAACTCAGTATATTGTTTTCGAGAGGAATATCTTATACCTATTTGTTTTCTAATCTTTGATAGTTTGATGAGTATATTTATTTTGTAATCTTTAGCGCTGGAACTATTATTATCACTTCAGAGTTTTGTTAACATTATTGTTATGTAGAGATGTGGAAAAGTAATGATTCGCCAAAAAATTACACTCGCAGCGACAGTGTTAAATGGTGGAAATCCAGAGAAACAATATATCCTCATTTGTAAAAATTAGCAAAACAATATTTATGTAAAATTGCGACGTCTTTGGCACTCGAACGTATCTTTTATCCGATGAAGAAGTTGTTTAAAAGCAAAGCATTCGTATTTGCGTTTTGATACTAACAATATTTTTTGTTTCTACGTTCGTGCAAAAAACAAAACTTCATTGAACTTTATTTAGTGGAAAAACTAGTGCAATAAAAACTTTTTCTACTTTCGTCACTAAAACCGCATCTAAAACACGGGTTTGACATTTTCAAAAACGTCACTTTAGACACTAATGTTTAAAGTGCGAAAAGTAACGTTTTTGACATTTGGTACTTAATATACTATTATTCCACTCATCTGTCATTTTACTAAAGTGTTTTGTCATCATGATAATCATCATATAAACATTCAGGCACGAACGTAGACAAAAATATTGTATGCAGCTCGTGCAAAAAGTGTTTATGGTAATCAACGTGTTATCCATCTTTACGTCGCGTCAACGAGGTAAAAAAGAAAGAGGAGAGAACATAACAGTATAAAGAATCATCGACCAAAGTGGCTTTTGAATATATGGCCGACTTCCGTTAACAAACCAGAGGCGTACTTCATCTTTTTAAGGTGGTACTTTTTGTTGTTAGAGAATTGATACCAGATTTTGGTACATTCAAAAATTTTATAACACTATTGTGCAACTCAATATCAACTTAAATTTATACTGATACTCATAAATAACCTTTCTAATACTGAAAATCACTATTTTTTTAACGTGGCTTTTCAATTTGACACATTTCAGTTCAGTATATCAAGGTTATATATGTTTGACACAAGAATTGATGACTAATGTCACTAATATGGCTTCTCAATATGGCGACTTCCGTCGAAAGATGGTTAAATCACTACCACGTTTTCTTTTAACTCGTTGCGACACGTGCAATAAACACTAATACTTTTTGAACTTGTTGCACAAATAACTATAAATAACCAAAATGTTTCTTATTCCCGGGACCCTGCCCTAAGTGCCTACAGTAAATACAGTATTATAACAAGCCATTATTATTTCATACATTACATTCAATAGCTTTCTTGGTGTGCGTCATCGTTTGTGACGTATATCCGGGTTCTCGGTATGTCTTTTATTTTATTTGCTCTTTTTACATATAGCTAATCTTAAATTTAATAAATAAAATCATCAGGATCGTATTCAGCCAAATTCTAAAAGGCTATGCAATCAATAATCGCCAGCTTGTTATTCTAACTGAAAATACTTGAGAATTTTCAAAACGCTGATATTTTTCCGTGTAACTAGGCATGTTTTTATATTATTTAAATAAGATTAATATTAACTTTTTATTAATAATAATTGACCGTAATGTAATTTCTCTCGATTGGTAGGTCGCGCTTCCGCGTAATCTAAACACCAACTAAGATTAGGGTTAACGTTTGTAATAAATTCAAACGGCTCATTATTGTGATATTCTGATTGGGATTAATCATAGACCTGCCTTTTTTTCCATTTATTCCAACGTAATGTGTTAGAAGGACATTAACAATCGATGACGCACACCAAAAAGGATATTATATGAACTCTAATTAATTAGGCTTGTATAAAGTAGCATTACCAATTAGTATTTCCTGTACTTTTCAATAGCAATAATCATACAAAATGAATATGGGTAGATATTTAATACCAAAGTAACGATTTGCACCGAATATTCAAAAGTAACAGAAAGCAACATCTCTAAAGTATCCTTTAAAAGTTAACAAGGTTAAGTTAGTTCACGCATACCACTCTCGCTTGCCCAAATATGATTGAGGAGGCTCTATAATTTATATAATAGTGCTCTATTCTATTCCAGGTAAGTCATTTTTATGTATAGTAAAATATCTTTGAAAATATTTATAAACAAATTCTAAATACACGGTAGCGTATGTACCTACTGCAACTAAAGCGAAACTTAATTCAACAGACTAATATAATCATTAATAATTTTTTTTCTACAACTGTAATGAAAATTGACGTATATCTCATAGCTTTTAAATTCGAAAAGATAGTTTCAGATAACAGAGAATTTAATGAAAAGTAATGACGTTCCGAGTTTGACCATACAAAATTGTACAAATTTCACCATCAACTATAATTATGAATAACATTACTTAACAGTTTAGAGGTGGGATACTTTGGTGTTATTTTTGTTTTACTAACCATAAAAATAAATATTAAGTTACTTTACTTGTATTCTTAAAATTTGTGCAGTAGAAAAATTATAGTGTACAACATGTGGGGAAAGTACTTTTCTCACTTGTTGCACAATATACTATTTCAGCCAGGTAAAAAATCTTATTAGGGGTAATGTATAAACTTGATGGTAACTTCGGTATATGAATTCTGAGAAAAATAGAGAAATATTTTAGATAAGCTCTTGAATTAGTTATTATATCAAATAACAAAAGTATAACTATATATCTACTAATAAAAAATTCTGATTAAAAAACGAATAATATTAAGTATCAAGTATCTAGTAGAGCAATAAGTATCAATGTAGAAGACATCACAGTAAGCGGCCTGGTCATGAGGGGATGTCCACAAGGAGGAGTCTTATCACCCCTTCTGTGGAACATAGTCCTAGACACCCTGATTAATAACCTCAACAACAATGGATTCTACACAATTGCATACGCAGATGACATAGTTATCTTGCAGACTGGCAAATTTGTGAACACACTGTGCGATAGAGCGCAGGATGGGCTTGAATCAATTGAAAAATGGTGTAAGGAACACTCACTGTCGATCAATCCCAGAAAGACTGAGATGGTCCTTTTCACCAGTAAAAGAAGTTGATCGGGTTTGAAACCTGCCGAAATCTTCAAAAGCAAACTAAACTTTTCGGAAGAGGTGAAATACCTTGGTATTACCTTCGACAGGAAACTAACATGGAATTCTCATCTACACAGCAGAGCAAAAAGAGCATATGTGGCTTATGAGCACACCCCGTGTGGTCACCTGGATCTGCACTGCAATAATAAGACCCATGTTAACGTATGGAGCAATTGCATGGGGACCGAAGGTTCTACAAGCAACTGCCATCCAAAAATTATATCAAATACAGCGAATGGCTTGTTTGAACATCACAGGAGCCATGAGAACAACACCAACTTTAGCAATGGAACTAATTACTGGTCTGACCCCTCTGGACCTGCACGTCAAGGAGGTTGCGTTAATGGCCATGGTACGATTGCGCACGGCTGGTGTAAACCCCGAAGTAGGAGTGGGCCAATTGAGGTTGAGCCTATGGCAGGAAGCGCTCACTGCGCTACCTCTGCTGCAGGCAGCCAACGATGCAATTGAACCCAGGTTTTTGTTTAACAAACCCTACGAAATTCAAATAAAACAGAACACAGAGCCAGATGCTGCAAATGCAATACGCATATATACAGATGGTTCAAAAATGAAAGAAGGCTCAGGATGTGGAGTTTACTCGAGAGCACTAGGCCTAAAGATTAAGTGGGGAATGGGAAACAATACCAGCGTGGTTCAAACAGAGCTGGCTGGTATCTCAATTGCCACAAAAGAACTAACCATGATAGTAGACAAGCCCTATTAGCCTTGTACAGACAACGTGTTATATCGAGGCTAGTACCTACTAGAGTGCCACCAAGATTTAGCTGACGCCTCGGCAGATAACAATATTATCCTGAGGTGGGTTAAAGGGCACGACAGGAGTAAAGGAAATCGCACTGCTGATTCTTTAGCCAGGGAAGCCGCTGGACTAAAAATTCTAGGACCCAGTGACACCTGAAGCTGGCGCCGAAGAAATATTTGGTGATGACCAGGAAAAACCTACGTTTAACAGTAGGATTTCTGACTGATCACTGTCAACTAAGGAAACACCTCCATACTATGGGGCTAGTGGACACACCTCTATGCAGGATGTGGGAACAGGAAGATGAAACTGTCAGGCATGTCTTATGCGAGTGTCCGTAGTTATCGTCAATAAGAGAGTGTGTGTTCGGTGAGTCTTGGCCTACACCTGTCGATATAAAGGAGATGTCTCCCAGTGACCTGTCCACCTTCCTGGGAAGGACAGGATGGACAATGACCTAGGAGGACAACACCTCGGGAGGATGTACAATGGGTCACATGTGGCCTAAGTGCTGTGAGCCTACACACTCACCCTCCCTACTCTACAGATACAGATAGAGAAGTATCAAGTTAAAATGTTTTAAAATTATTGCTATAAATATGTTTAATATTATTGAAGAATGTTCTTCATTTTATTTAACAAATATCTATAGACATTGTATAACTTAAACAATGCTATAGATTAGTAATCTTAACCATTCGGTAGATGTTCAAAGTTTAAAAATTCAATAATAATAAATATGTATGACGCCATCAATTAATTTCAATTTTTTCATCTCATGCTTACTTTAAAATTTTACAATAAGCCATAAAAATAAAATATGTATGTATTTTATTAGATTTTGTATAGTTCAGCTCCAGCAGGATGGAGCCTTTAGTAAAATTATCAGATGGTTTGGTTCAAGGATGTCGCAAACTTGATTTAAATGGCGATCCTTTTCATTCATTTTTGTGTATTCCATATGGAAAACCTGTAGTAGGAGATCTACGATTCAAAGTAAGGATTGGTAGTGTATTTTTAATTTCGGTCGTTATTTTATTTGGAAATATCAAACACAAAAATATCTTGAAATTGATTGTATTTTAATTTTTAGGCCCCACAACCTACTGAACCATGGCAAGGAATTAAAGACGCAACAAAAGATGGGAAATCAAGTATTCAAATGAATCTGGAAACTAGGCAACCATGTGGCGTGGAGGATTGTTTAAATCTACACGTATTTACGAAAAAGGTATTGTATAAAAATAAGTAAAGCTTGGGCATATACCTACTTATTTAAACAAAAGACAATACTTTATCAGCAATCAGCATCAAGCTTTGGATACTGTCAATACAGACACCTTCTCAACTAACAGAAACTAAAATGAATGCTTACTCTGTCAGCTGCAAAAATTAAATTAGAAAACAGTAGTAGACTCCGTTTCATATAAGAAGAAGCCACGTGAAGCTTGCGAACTGTCTTGTGCAGAAATCAAAATCTGTCTTGTTTATCTCTGTCGCCCAATTATTCTTCTGTCTCTTTCAAGTAGTTTTTCTTATATTTTCCTTGTCGTACTTGTGTACAAATCGCATGGCTCGAATAGACTTTTCGCGATCTGTATGTTATTAGTAACAAATAAATGTGCTCTTTATCAGCTTCAGCATAAAAATCTTAATTTTTGCTCCTAATCTATTATTTTTCAAACAAACCATGTTGGGGTTTCTGATTGAAACACCATGATTAATAAACATTAATAATGTTTTAGTTACCACAAGAGGAAAATCAATTAAAACCAGTGATGGTTTTTGTTCACGGTGGTGGTTTTGTGGTTGGAAATCATGATCTCGCCACATATGGTCCAGAATATCTCATGACGGAGAATATAGTTGTCGTTTCAATAACATATAGATTGGGCTTATTAGGTTTTTTGCAATTGAAAGATAGTTCTTTAGATGTGCCGGGAAACGCTGGTTTGAAAGATCAGGTATTGGCTCTAAAATGGGTTCAAAAAAATATAAAAAGCTTCAATGGTGATCCCAATAACGTCACACTATTTGGATCAAGTGCTGGTGCGGCTTCTGTGGAATTTTTACTTTTGTCACCAACTGCTAAAGATCTTTTCCACAGAGCTATAACTCAAAGCGGGTCAGCTTTGAACCCATGGGCAAGGGGTTATTTTGATGCAATTGACTTTGTTAGTTATATGGGCAAACCAGATCTCACTGAAAAAGAACTTTTAATGGAACTTACGGAAATGCCCCTTGAAAAACTGTGTGAATTACAACAGAATTATATCAAGGTGAGCTCACAACATATGAGCGTCAATAAAATTATCTATTATGAATTTGTTGCTATTTTTCCATATTTTAGAGTAAAAATTTACCAGGAGACTTTGGTCTGTTAGCACCAGTTGTGGAAAAACCAAATCCAACTGCATTTTTAACTAAAGAACCAATAGACATATTGAAGTCTGGAAAATACAACTGTGTTCCTGTTATAGTTGGATATAGTGAAAATGAAGGTGCTCTTTATACTATTGTACAAGAGCTTGAAAGAGGTTTTAACCCAAATATGAAACCTTTTCATCCATCTGAATTAGATATGAAAAAGCTATTGCCATTTGAGACTGATTTAAACAACGATCAGACAGTTACACACATGATTGAAATCCTCAGGAAAAATTATTTAAATGAGCGTCACAACAGTAATACAGAACTGGTGAGTTTTCTTGCAATAACTGATATAAATCGAGTAACTCTAGAATTATATAGATTGTCATTAAAAAAACTTGAAATACCTACATCATTTATACATAATAGTATATTGAAATATGTGGATATTGAGGTCTTTAAAACACGTGCGCCTTCGTGCTCGAAATAGAGCAAGTGTTTTAAAGACCAGTTATCCACGAATACTTTACGAATTTTTTTTTATTGGTGCACTTTTAAATTATAAATATCTACTGGTCTATAACTACTACAACAACAAGAAATGGAAATCATAGATGGAAATAAGAACTATATAAATGTCAAATGCACAAAACAGTCTAACCTATAGAAGTGAAAGTTTATAGGATGACCTTGAATACAAAAATGAGGTTTCAAACCCATCCACCTGAAGCGCTAGTTGCAATTGAGTTGTCGAAACAGGCCTGGCAGCTAAGGCCTTTAGCATGAAAAGAAGAAAAGGTTTTAAAATTCATCATAGCTGTCATATAGTTATTATTACCACAAAACAGTCTAACCTATAGAAGTGAAAGTCCAATAGGATTACCTAGAAAGGAAAAATGAGGTGTCAAACCCATCCACCTGAAGCGCTAGTTGCCATCGAGTTGTCGAAATATGCAAGGCAGCTGAGGCCGAAAAACAGACTAAGGGAAGAAGTATTTCAGCGATCGCAGTGGATGGGTTCAGAACTATTTCATAACGCTTTTTTAATGGAAGTTTATTGTTGAATGACCGATGTCCGATTTCACTAACCATTTCCTAGTAAGGTAATACCTAAAACGACTTTGCGAATTCCTAAATGCAATTTACATTTTACCACGCGCTAACTAACGCCTAAGAGTGATAATATTACGTATTTCCCATCACTTTTTAATCAATCCTGAAAGGATTGTAGGAACAGCTTTGCGAGTGAGACCCCTTTTGGTCCCAATAACAATATATTGTGGTTCAAAATATCTGTTGCAAACTTTGTAGGATCTATAAATCTGTTCAGCGCTTACTTCCTTTAGTTTTTGATGCGAATAAAGGCAACCCATTCATTCAACAACAAAGGGTCATGTTTGGGAAACCTATGTCGTTTTGATGTAATGTCTGTACACCCAGGAACGCAACACTTCACACCAACCATTATAAATATTATCAACTATCACACTTGATAAGACTTACAGTACCTAATTAAAACACAAATAACAGCAGCAAATGGCAAAAGGGAACCACAATAATGTCGAAATAAAAAACATTCTTGTCGTTTGATTCCAAAAAAATAAGAAAAAAAAAACTTCCACTAAAAAGAAGCGCTATGGAATAGTTCTGAACCCATCCACTGCGATCGCTGAAATTCTTCCCTTAGTTGTTTTTGGGCCTCAGCTGCCTTGCCTATTTCGACAACTCAATTGCAACTAGCGCTTCAGGTGGATGGGTTTGACACCTCATTTTTTCATTCTAGTTAATCCTATTAGACTTTCACTTCTATAGGTTAGACTGTTTTGTGGTCAAATGGTTGAATTCGTGATGTATTTATGATGTATACCTTACGTT
>CAJUYI010001747.1:0-36614 GCA_910591695.1 Galerucella pusilla
TAACATAGTTTTCCATATGTAGCCAACTTACGCGGACACACTGTATATATATTTATATTTTCTATTCAAATTAACTTAGTAAGAAAACGTCACGGAGCAGTTTACTGAAGTAAAAAGAACCTTTTTATAGTGAGTAGATAGTCATTTTCACATTGACTTTAGAAAGAGTATATCACGCTTAAATTTGATAAGTGCAAGTCTATACAGGGTGCGGCAGATTATGAAGATTTCGAAAACTGAAAGTGATTAAAACTGGATACACTGTGTTATACAATTGGTTTCACTCTCTCCCTACGAAGGGTGAAGCTCTTCCCAGTTCAGGTCGTCAAGGGTATAGAACCAAAGCTACATGTTATCTTCTCCAAAGCAAGTCAGTCTTCCACACTGTGGGCCGAAATAAAGGAGTATATTTTTTAATTGAAAATATTTCTTTTGCTTTTCGGGCGCTTTATTTTGTTTTCGCAGGGCTAATAACCTAACATGTCCTAAACATGACTGTAAATTTGAAAGCAAAAATAATATACAGGGTCGAATTTATAAGAAAAATTATATAACAGTGGATTTGAGCTCGTTGTAAATGGAAACTGTTTTAGCAGAAATTGTACTAATATGCATTTTCGGTAGATAAACCATCCAGAACACTTCAGTAAAAAGGAAATTTTCCGAAATTACCGGATTCGCGAAATACCATTTTTTATTAAATAACATTTTAACAAATAACACATTTATGAAAACAGTTTAGTAACTTTAAAACTTAGAGAAAAATAGTATGAATGTGGCCACCTAACAGCCCAGAATTAAATCCGGTTGATTATTCAATTTGGGGAATTTTCGAACAAAATTTGTATGACGAACAAAAATTTGAAACAATCGAGCAGCTCAAAGAAAGAATGCCTTTTTTTGGAACAATTTTGAACAGGGTGCAATAAATGGGGCTATCAATTTATGGCGCAGACGACTTCAAGAAGTGGTAAACAATAATGGTGGCCACATTCATAGTATTTTTCTCAAAGTTTTAAAGTTACAAAACTGTTTTCATAAATGTGTTATTTGTTAAAATGTTATTTAATAAAAAATGGTATTTCGCAAATCCGGTAATTTCGGAAAATTTCCTTTCTACTGAAGTGTTCTGGATAGTTTATCTACCGAAAAAGCATATTAGTACAATTTTAGCTAAAACAGTTTTCATTTGCAACGAGTTCAAATGCACTGTTATATAATTTTTTTTATAAGTCCGACCCTGTACACTATTGTTGCTTCCAAATTCACAATCATGTTGAGGATATGTTGGGTTATTAGCCCTGCAAAAAGAAAATAAATCGCCCAAAAAACAAAATATAAATTTTCAATTAAAAAATGTACTCCTCTATTTCGGCCCACAGTGTATATAATATATGTGCAACATTCAGACACATTCAGTCTTCGAGATCTAATTGTAATTTATTGAAATAAGTATCTGTTTTTATAATATTGTCAAAATCTGCATCGTTCAACAACCTCAACCAGTCAGCTGGTTTGACGTACCCATGCTGGTCGGCTTTGAATAGCCAACCAAAGATAACATAATTGTAGCCAACTACATGTTTAAATTTAAGAGATCACTCATATGTTATCCTCCCTTTAATAATATTTCAAGAATAAAAAATAAAAATTCTTATTTCGTTCTTTTTTATCATTTTTAGCAACAATTGACGGATCTTGCGGACGCTCCTGAATTAGCTCGTTTAAAAAAGAAAGAAATACCTGAGCTGATTGGTCTGTATATCGAATCGTTGGTTAAAATAGGCATTGCTCTACCAGGGGTTTTGCTTGTGAGAGCTAATAACGCTAAGATCCAGAAAGATCTGGAGAAAGTGTTGCCTCCTTTCAAGCCGTTTGGTAAAAAATGAAAATTTTCAAGATTTAATTTGACCTCGTGTGGTATTTGGTAAGAAAATTCCACACCAGATTAAAATTTATTTTTTGATTCGCAACGTCAATTTTTTTCTTTATCAAGTTAATTTATATATTTAACATAATTATTTCATTGAAGAGATAAAATTTGGTCTTAAATTTTACAAATATACATACTTCCTTTAAAAAATTTATTACTTTTGAAACATTCTAATAAGATATCATCTTTAAACTACTAATTCCATCCATATTTTGTAGTTTTCCTTTCACCACGGGTTATTAATTACTCACTGTGTTTCTTGAGGCAATAAAAGGATTTCAAATATATACCTTCTTTATATCAATTAGGATATGACTTGTGGTAACAGAGGAATTTTAAATTTGATTAAAATTTCAGTATGAGTTACATCAAATAATCTTTTTGCGTGTATAATTAAAATTGCTTTAATTAAATGATTTTAAAATAGCAGTCGCTGCTTTTTAAGGACTACAGCACAAGGGATCACGTGACATATTAGTCGATTAGAGAAAACACAGTTTAATATAATTAAGTAAACTTTTTATCAACATAACTTAATTAAAGAATTTATTTTCATGAACGCTGCAGATTACTTTTAGTTTTTTGATTATAAAATAATGTCTTACATGCTTCTTTTTTCCAAAAGTGTAATTTCATTTTCTAATAAATAAATTTTCATTCGAGTGTTTCGTTTTTTCCCACCTCACATCCCCTAAATTTGGTGAGTATATAACGGGTGGAACACTCGATTATATATTTGAAACTACCAATAATATACGGAAATAATAATGGCTCACCCGGTATTTCAACTTAAAATAACAAAACATATGGAAATGGGATCCCGCAAATTGAAATATATGAAGCTTATTATTTTAATCTATGACACACTATACGTGGCGCCTATGCTTTACTAATAGCTCTCTCTGGTAATATATTCTCTTTAACCAATCCATTGTCTAGGAAATCGTGCATTCAGATACTTCCTTCCGGCTCCTGTTGGAAACATAAATCATGTCTTGAGTACCTACCCATTATCCTTTTTTTCCGGATTAGATTTTAAGGATGTTTCAGCAAGGTTTTGGTGTTTGGGAACTTAAAATGAAGTAGTGTATTATGTTACCAATCAATATCGAATATGATATGGAGGGAATTATTTTCCAAGTTGTCACTAATATTAGTATTTAGGTATATTTTACGTAATAAGGCTTATCTAGCAAAGGTAATAGTTATAATTTGTTTTTGATAATACTTGAACGTGCGTAGCAGGTCAGTATTGGGGAAAAAATTTGGTGTATTTATATTGTATAATATAATATCTTCAACTTTTTGGATTTCACGTTAATGATAAAGATATGCCTGCAGGACCTCTATATTCTTCTTCACCGGTGTGAAGAGTTCCTTTGCTCCTGCTCTAAGAACTCTCCCTCCTCTATAAATAAACCCATTTCTTGGACAAGTGTCCTTGAGATGCTACATCTACTTTCGGAAGGTTGAGCTTTGATTGTTTAGACATCCTCCAGTACATAATTCTGTAGAATTAAGGCGCTTCCCATCTTCATCTTGTACAAAGAATAATATCTCCCCATGCTTTGTACTTATATTATTCACTTTTTTAAGGTTGATAAGTAAAAAGCAAGTACTTCACAAAAATTATTCAATACCGAACTGTATTTGACAATCTAATTTATTTTAACTGTTTCCTCAGTCATTACTACACTTCACGTACAATTGTATTAAGAATTTTCTTTAAGCTCGACCATCTGAAGTTTCCAATACAATTTTTCAAACTTCAAAGTATTCCAGGTAAATATGAGGATCAAATATTTATAAAATTGATAGAGATTGAAACTTTCAAATATGTAAAATGTTGTGACAACTTTCTAGTAAATTTTGATGAACTGAGCTACTAAAACTTACTGTTGACAACTCAAAATTTCCTAAATGTACTCTTAAGTTAGTTCCAGAAGTTCGTTGAAGTAATTTTGAACTAGTTAATTTTATAAATAAACATTTTGAAGTTAATATTTTGAACTTAAATAACCTGGTATCGAATATTGCTCAGAAAGGTCACAATTTTATACCGCAAAAACATATTAATCATTCTGGGAACAAGGGAAAAGGGCTAACAAATCATGATGTTTTCATATCTTATCACTAATTTTCCAAAATCACCTATATTAGACTCAATTTCATAAAAAGAATACTGTTTGGATGTTTTTCTAGAAGCTTTTATAGATATTCAGTACAATCTTAAATATATATGCTTGAGCTTAATACTAGTAAAGTAAATTTTTTTTTCAGAAAAATGGGTTTATTGACGCTTCCTCTATTACCTTTGTTTATAGTGAACAGTATTTTACATTTACCGGTGAATTTATTGTTGCTTTTTTTACGAGTTCTATTAAAAATTGGGAAAACTCCATTTTATGTTATAGCTGAGCTTTTTAAAACGGTATCAAGGAGCATCAAACTACCTTTTTCAGTATCCAAATGGTTGATATCTCTACCTACGGAAATTTTGAGAGTATTTTTTGGAAAAAAGCAAGTAGCACGAAGAAATAAATTGTATAAATAAAAATGTTTCAGTGATATTAAAAATTATGAATTTTCCATAAAACTACTGCGGAATGTTAATCAAGGATTTTTCATTTCAATGAACTATTATGCCTCCTTCCCGCACCAATTTCCACCAGTGGTGGAGACATCACATTTTTTCCAGTAATAAATATAATTAACGATGAAATAACAAAAAGTATAACTTCTGCCCTTCTGACGATGATATTTTTGATATCGAAATAATCATCAATTTTGAATACTGATAGATAAATAAAATATAAATAAAACAATCAAGTTTGTTTAATTTAGTTTGTTTAAAACTTCATTATATTAGAAGTAGGTAATGTTCAATTTAAATTTGTGGCGCGTTTCGCTAACACAGTAACCTTATCAAACGATTGAAGGTATAGAAATTTCAATTTATACAAGATTTTAAGGATGTTGACAAAATAATTAGAGAATGTTTACCTTGTTACAAAGTCATAGCTTCAGAAAATTCTGTGAATATATAAACACGACACCTGCTGCGGCAAGACTTTACAAAGTTATGGCGAAAAGTAGGGTCAACACAGATATGGCTTTTAGGAAGCCAGATGGTGAATATACTGAAAATGAGGGGGAAAGAGTTCGACTCTTACTAGAAACTCATTTTCCAGGGAGTACCCCAAATAGGGGAGATAATCCTAGAAGTTCACAATAGGCCTTCGAGAGAAAGTATTACAATGGCCAAACACATTTGGAGTAACGATAGGTTGAAATGGGCCATGAACACCCTTTCACCTTTCAAGGCACCAGGAGCAGATGGAATTTTCCCAGCATTGCTCCAGAAAGGACAAGACGAAATTCTACCGCATCTGGTTAGAATTAGTCGAAGCAGCTTAGAACTGGGTTATATATCTGAAGCATGGAGAAGGGCAATAGTAACCTTCATTCCAAAAACTGGAAAAAGGGACACAACAAACTCCAAATCCTCTAGACCAATTATTATGACATCGTTTGTACTCAAAACGATGGAAAAGGCTATTGATAACATATTAGAACGAAAATCCTAGAGAGACTACCTCTCCACCTATGTCAGCATGCTTACCGGGCAGGCAGATCTACGGAGATTGCACTGGTACAACTGACGGAGGATATCCGAGGTGCTCTAGACAACCAAGAAACTGTGGTATGTGCATTTTTGGACATATAAGGAGCTTTTGACAATACTCCACATGAGGCTGTCAAAAGAGCATTGAACAGAAGAGGTGTAGACAGCACAACATCCAAATGGATGTTGGAACTGCTCACCACAAGAATAACAGGGACGGGGACGAGCAAAGACATTGTCTCCATCTGCACTACCAGAGGATGCCCACACGGAGGAGTAGCATCCCCATTAATGTGGAGTCTGACGGTTGACAAACTCCTGTGTGGTTTGACGGATCTCGGAATATCCTGCCAAGGATCCTGATAGCCTTCACTAAGAAAAGAAAACTCAACTTCAAAACCATAAAACTTGATGGGAACGAGATTGAATGGAGACAAGAAGTCAAGTATCTAGGTTTAACTCCAGACAGTAAACTCCTGTGGAACAAACACGAGGAGATTACATACAAGGCAAAAATGGCTATAATGGTGTGCAGAAATCTGGCAGGAAGAAACTGGGGCTGTAACCCAAAAATCCTAATTGACGACGAGAGAAAACCTCTCCAAAAAACTAGCATGTATATGCATTACAGGAGCAATGAGAACATGCCCAATGGCAGCCATGGAAGTGATTCTCAACCTCACCTCTCTACATATAGTGGTGGAAAGTGTTGCAGAAAGAACAAGATAGAGACTAAGCAGAGAGGGAATCATTAAAAAAAACCCTCCTCACTGCTTAGAAATCAGACAACCTGGGACATGCCACAAGACGATGATGAAAAAGTATAACTTTTCAAAGAAATTCGTTACGGAAATGAGCAACAAAAAGGAATGGGATCCAAATACCATTACCAGACTTAGGAAGAATGCCATTTAATGGTACACAGACGGCTCAAAAGCAATAGAAGGAACTGGGATAGTAGTGTTCGGGCCAGGAACCAAACACTCTGAAAGCTTGGGAAAAACCCCAAGTATCTTTCAAGCGAAAATCCATGCCACAAGAAAGTGCGCCCAGTTCAATATCGATAAAGGATACAGAAAACAAAGGATTATCATAATGTCGGATAGTCAAGCAGCCATTAAGGCACTGAGCTCTTGTGTAATCAGTTCCAAAATGGTGTGGGAGTGCCTATAGACAGACTCAATGAACTAGACGAGAACAACTTAGTCACCTTACTATGGACTCCAGGACACACTGGAATAGAAGGGAATGAAATAGCAGATGAACTAGCAAAGAGGGGGACTGAAATACCTTTCTGGGGGCCTGAACTCTTATGCGGAATCAGCCCCAATGTAATATTGGAAGAAATAAATAAAGCCGAGAAAAAGAGAAGATCTGACCATTGGAAAGATCTAGTGGGGCTTATACAATCAAAGACTCTTCTGGGTGACTACATCCTGTTGAGATCAAATGAATGCATAAGTCAAAGTAAAACTGCCCTAAGAGTTTTAACAGGGATCCTAACGGGACATTGTCGCCTGAATGGGCACCTGAAAAAGCTCAAAATAGTGGAGGAAGAAGAATGTAGATTTTGTGGAATGGAAGAAGAAACCTCCATCCACATACTCTCCAACTGCACAGCACCTAGGAGATTACTGGATAGAAGAGGAACATTTGCCTAAGTTGAAGCCTGCATGCATCCTAAAATTCCTCCGGGAAATAGGACTAAAGGAACTACTAGTTTCTGAGACTCTCCTCAGAAACTGAGTGGAAGTAAGGGGGCACAATAGATCTTTTAGGTCTCAGTGAATGTCACCCCAAAATACACACATACACATACACATACACATACATACAAATCTGCTTAGTATCAGTATCTTTTTATTCTTGATATTGTCAATTGAATTTCTATCGTAGTTATTATTGACTTCTGTTTGTTCATTGATATTTAATTCTTCATTGTTATTATTGGTATTTAACGGACTGTTAGAAATTTTGACATTTTTTGATATTTATTGACGGGGGCAAACTATGTTGTAATATGGAAGGCTCAAAAGACAACCCTCGTATTTTATCAGATTTAGAAACGCGGAAGATTTTATTGAATATTAATTGACGGATAACATTGTAAAGTTTAGCGAGGAGAATTCCAATTTGTTTTGTCTCTCTTTCCATGATCCGAAACTGATAACGACGTTCTAGTTCCAGACATTCCTAAATTTCATTTCCTCTCAATATGCACACTTTAATTTGGTTTAAAAATTTTAATAATATTTGAAAAAAAAGCGAGTCAGCCGTAGGGGAAATGAGAAAATAGAGAAAGCTTAATGGAATACACTCAATATACCCATTACTTTCTCCCAAATAAGGATAAGTTTTGTAAAGTGAAAAAAGTCCAAAGAGATGGATTGGGGTTGAAAAAAGGGTATCATGAGGGCTGTAGTGATAGCTTAAGGGCTTTGCTGTAATACTTATAGAACACGGGTCAGTCTGGGATGTAAATTGCAAGGGGTACACAAAGGGTTTTAGGAATTATTTTAAGCACCGATAACTGGTTTAATAGACTTTAACTGATACTCTCAGACAGTATTCCTATTTTTCAGATTGTCAAAATAGTGATTGCAGTCAATGGGCGACCAGCGTTTAAATAAATTGTATAGTTTATACACTGGACCCCAACTGCAATCTGAACTGAACGCAAATTCTTCGAAACGCGGTCATACAGTACACACGGACGTCCAGTGTCAGTTTGTGATTGGTGTGTAATAGTCTCGTGGTTTAATTTACAACGACGCAAAATAATAATCCGCTTTTGTATTCATCTCAGCACGTCAATCGCTCGACTGCACCGCACCAAGGGAGTGATGCTGAAAGCTAACGTTCAGCAGACACATGTCGTCTATCTGCATCGAGCCTATGGAGCATGAACACTCCAAAAATAAACAAACTTTAACACTCTCAAGGAGATAATAAGTAATTTTATCCAGGTAGGGTCAAAAGTGTGCCACAATTATTATAATTATAGCTTTGAACTCTTCTGGATCCTCTTCATTTTAAACACATTTATACTACAGATCAAGAGGAGTCCTTTTCCTGAAATTATAAATCACTCTTCACACCAATTCCTCTAATACCGAACATTAACGAATACTTTCCCAGTGTGCGCTTCCCTTCGCTAGATAACTCCCACTGTAATTATTTTTAAAAGCGCATGGCACGCATTTCAGACCAAATAATTATACTTTACGATTACTCAATAGCGGATAAGGCAGCCGTTTTCTACCTAATTTCCAGCCAGGAATTTCCTTGGTAACCGTGACGTCAATTGTTTCAAGTCATTAGTTTTGATGCTTCATATTAGATGGGTTTGGTTGATGGGAACTTTAGCCTTAGTAGGCGTTTTTAGTACAAAGTTTATACATAGTTTAGGATTGTTAATCTCCCAATTAGTCAAAATCAACAGTTTACTTTAAAAAAATTACTTTAATAAGTTTAAGTTGATTATTGCCTAGTGAAATTTATCAGCTACGCCCCTGTAGGCTGGTAATTGAAGTTACTGGGTGGATATGTAAATTATTTTCCTTAATTTTGCGCGAGTTACAGTGTCAGTAAGGCCTCTTTCACACGGTCAGGATATTTATCCGGAAAGTGTGAAAGAACATATGCTAAACTGCGTATTGCTACTTGTCCGGCTGACGGGCGAAAACTCGGACGGACAAACACCCTGACCGTGTGAAAGAGGCCTTTACCGATACACATATCACACATGTTTAGATATCGGAAGCTTCACTCATCTATCTTTCTCTTATTACTTTTGACCATTGCGTTGAAAGACCGTAAGCTACATTAGCGCCACCTATTACTCACCTTTCTAATATCCAGAAATTGTGCTCCTAAAATCTAATCCATGAAATATTTACTAACTTCACTTACCTCACACGCTAGCCACTGGATGACAAAGGAGCTAGTTAACCAATCATACATAATAGGAAACTCGATTGATTGTTTAAATTGAACACTAGCGCCCTCTTACTCGCATACATGAATCTGTTCTCGTGATTGGGAGAAGGTAGGAATACACTAGTCTGTAAAAACGAAGAGGAATTTTTTTTATTGCATCTAATTTTTCTTACAACAGCTTTCAATGAAAGAAATATATACATAATTTTTTTTAACCTAATTGTCGTATATTTACAGTTGGATTATTATTATTGGTAAAACACTACATTTAATACAATCAGATTCTATCAAATATGAAAGTTGCGTTGGAAAAACGGGCTCAGTATTTTTCGAAAATAACTTTCAATATTAGTAGATGATAACTATATAATTTAGATTTCGATGAGGGTATTGTAAAATTTTCTAATAGCTGCTAAATTTTCTATCATTTAATATCCACTTCTTTCATTTCTCAGTAAAGTCCGGCCACTCTTACTTAAGCATTTTCTGATAAGAAGCTTATAGCGATAAGGTGTTGAAAAGTTATAATTTCACTTTTTTGAATGATTTTGGATTAATACCTTTAAGTTATATTGAAAAATGTCAAAATTATGATAAAGAAAAAAACTAGTTGAGGAATGCTACTGAAAATTTGGAAAGTGAGTACCAATCATTTTTTGAACAAACTAAAATATGGTAAAAAAATGAGATAATGAGATTTCCAAGAAAACATCTATCGACTCAAAAAATCGTTAAGTTACAAAAATGCAAATATCAGGCTAAAATTTTGGCACAGCTTTCTTCAAATACCAACTACTAGGAAAACAATCAACACTTTTTTCAGCCGACTAGATTTGATTTTACAAGTCATCAAAGAAAGGTAAAGACAAGTTCTTTCTTGGATTAGTACCAATTGAAATAGTATATTGAAGTATAAGTGGATATTAAGGTCTTTAAAACACGCGCGATTTTTCGAGCAAGTGTTTTAAAGACCAGTTATCCACGAATACTTTACGCTATTTTTTTTTATTGGTTCACTTTGAAATTATAAATGCTGGTCTATAACTACTACAACAACAAGAAATGGAAGTCATAGATGGAAATAAGAACTAAATGTCAAATGGTTGAATTCGTGATGTATATGATGTATAATGTATACCTTGCGTTGTCATGGAAATGAGAAAAACATAAACTAATTTGTATTTTGATGGAAGTTCAACCTTATTGAGTTCTGTGAATGTCATTAGTATTAATTTAAATACCATTAAGATTTGGAAAATCGAAATATTAATATTTCAAACAATACCAACGGCACTTTCCATTTTAATTTATAAATTTGACATTGTTAAATATTGTTCGAATAAAAGTTTTGACGTTACTAACTACTCCTGTAAGATCAATAATAAAAAAATTGTCATTTAGACATGTAGACTTCGTTTCTCGAGTTGTTGATGTTGCCACGGTAACTTTAAAACACGCGCGTTTTTTAAAGTTGAATTTAAACACTGGGGCGTGCTTTAAATAGGTAAAATGGTTCACCAATAAGAAAAATATTTATATAGTTGTGTAATCTTTTTTTTTCAACGTTATTAGGTCCATATAGATAAAGTAACAAGTTCAATTGAGACCATTTGTCAAAAAATCTGACATACATCTACGAAATGTGAACAAATAATGAAAATATCGTAAACTTTTTGGTAGTTTTTGATCATATATACACCAAAGTATCTTCAAGGATTGGACTACTTTTCCTTGTTAGTGTTAAGGAAGCGCCTAGCTCATCAAAAATAAAACATCCCAGCTAATAATATCCTGGAACTCTCTCTATATCTGGAAAACCAACTCTGAATTACTGGTCTCATTATACGAACTTCGGGAGGTTTATTACATCAACACGTGTTTGAAAGTAGAAAAAACTTTTTCAAGTAGAAAGGTGACGAAGTAATAATGAAGTAAATAAACTTTGTAATTGGAATCTTTGGTTTAAATTATTTTTATACACAGTTTGGTTATCAATTAGATTGTTTCAAGAAAATCTACAATTTTTTTTCTTTAAATATACAGAAAATATTATTCGACATGACTAAAATAAAATACTGTGAAAGTTTAAACTCGTGATATTTATATTAAGAGGTGCCTTGATTACTTTTTTTGGAATATTATAGCTCACGTAGGGATGAGTGAGTTGATATATTCTGGTAGCAAAATTGACGCTCTACAAAAGGGGGCTCTTATAATTTCTTGATATTCTCAATATTTTCAAAGTTATTCAAGGTTGAACTTAAATTAGTCTTGAATTTTAACATTTTTTCTCGCATTTTTTCAATTTTTCGAGTTTATTGGCTAATAATTTGATTTTATAAAATTTTCCCATATCTCTTATTGGTAGTTTTTATTACAATTAGGAACTTTTTTCATCTATTTACTTCTATTACTTAATGCAGCTTAATGCGAAAAGCTTACGACCCATAAAAGATGTAAGAATTTTAAGAAAATAAATTATAGCCAATAAAACGCTCTACAAACATATCCTATAAAATTTTCTCATAAACTTGATTGTAGCCATGAAAAATTGAGAAAATCATAAAATTTATTACTAATTTCACCTCAAACTTGAATAACTTTGAAAGGAGTGAAAATATATGGAACTTTTTTTGTATTTCTTATTCATTGCCCCCATGTGAGCTATAATTCATAATTCATAAGCTTAGGACAATTTTGTTTACATGTTTACATGGAAAATTGAAATTATAAATGCGGCACCTCTTGATATAAACATCAATTCAAACTAGTAGAGTGAAACATTTGGAATATTAAATGGGGTTTCTTCAATATTATTCAATTATTAGCAGCTATTGGAAATAAAATACCTTTTTGTACACAATTTCCTACACTTAGTTTCATATAAATAGTTTCATATAATTATTTAAAACATTATGTTTATATACAATAAAAATCAGTCTTAACAAAAAACGGGAATTTTTTAAAATTTAAAAACACAATTACTCCAGTCATGAAAAATTGAATATCACACAGTGTTATATACGTTTTAGAAATATTTTAATGCAGCGACATTTTTGGAAGATGTTAAATTTACGACAAAAAAATAAGTAAATTGATAATTTTTCATGACTCCCACAATATACAACTTCATTCCCTTTCCTCATACAACTCATTTAAGTAATATCTCACAAATATAATAAAATTTGAAATTATTATCAAACTGACGATATGTTAATTGAATATTAAAAATTATTATAAAATGCTTACTTTTGTGAAAAGTGTATCTAATTCGGTAATAGGTAGATTTAATGGAAATTGCACTGGAAATAGTTGAAAAAATTTGAGGTTGCAACTACTTGTTTGGAAGCGATTGGAAGCGTTTGGAAATCATGCGAATGAACAAACAAAATAAAATTGTTTCTATGGATTATGTTGAATTTTCCGTTGGAGTGTAATTCCATGCCTATTGAGGCACAAAGCCGCGTGGGAGGCAGTTTTATTTTTCAAACACCAGCTAATAGTGATGAACAAGTGAAATTGGAAAAAAGAGAAATAGAAAATCGGGAAAATGCGAGTAAAACTCTCGCGGATAGGGTTTCGAATGATAAATATATTTTTAAATGGAATTCAACCAGATTTTTTTATAATCTGTGACGAAAAAACTATTCTCTACGATTTTTTCAAAATTGTATGCTTAATAGACCACATCTGTATCTGTAGATTAGGGAGGGTGAGTGTAGTGCAGCACTTAGGCCTCATGTGCACGTCCTCCCGAGGAGTTGTCCTCCTAGGTCATCGTCCGCCCTGTCCTTCTCAGGAAGGTGGACAGGTCACTAGGAAACATCACCTTTATATCGGCAGGTGTAGGCCAAGACTCACCGAACACACACTCACTTATCGACGATATATTTGAACACTCGCATAAGACATGCCTGACAGTTTCATCTTCCTGTTCACACATCCTGCACTGAGGTGTGTACACTAGCCCCGTAGTATGGAGGTGTTTACCTGGTTGACAGTGGCCAGTCATAAATCCTACTGTTAAACGTAGGTTTTTCCTGGTCATCGCAAATATTTCTTCGGCGCAAGCTTCCCAGGGTTGCCCAGGTCGAAAATTTTTAGTCCAGCCGCCTCCCTGGCTAAAGAATCGGCAATGCGATTACCTTTACTCCTGTCGTGCCCTTCAACCCACCTCAGGATAATATTGTTATCTGCCGAGGCGTTAGCTAAATCTTGATGGCACTCTAGTACTATCCCCGATATAACACGTTGTCTGTTCAGTGCAGATTGTTATGTTTTTGCCAGAAATTCCTTTTCTGGTTAGTTCTTCTGCGGCAATTGAGATACCAACCAGTCCTGTTTGTTAGTGCTCTGGAGTGAACTCCACATCCTGAGCCTTCTTCCATTTTTGAGCCATCTGTATACAGGGTGTACCAATTTTACAACAAACTTCGGTATATGGGTTATTTTAAGATATATCAAAAAATATTTGAAGCTTTTGATATGAGGTTTCTCCACGTTATACAGAGTCCTTCAAAAGATATGGACACGTTTATGTGAAAATTGTAGGTAAATCAACGCTCTGTAGCTTGTTGTACGTTGAAGGAAAAAAAATGTATTTTGCCAGAGTTTCGTAACATGATGCAATATCTCCGTATCCTATTAAATTTCAATTATATTCTTTCTTGTATACAGGGTGAACGGAAACTCGAACCTGTCATTTTCTTTCTCCTTTCAAATGGAAAACCCTATATTTTATAGCCAAAATAGAATCTTTGATTATGAGACTTCAATTTTTGTCAAGCATTCCCTATACCCAAAGTTTATAAAAACAGAGTTATCTGGTAATATTTATTGTAAACTATTATTATTGACCTATTATGTGGAAGCAATAAACGTTGTATGTAACAAAAAATCCTGATTAATGATAAATTCCAATGAATAATTCATTCTAAACAAAACTAGCTACCAAAAGTATAATCCTAACCGTAATATTAAGCTGAAGGTTCAAAGTGTTCACCGTTAACATCAATGGCCAGCTCGGTCACCCGATTTAACAAAAGTATTTTTTTTTTCGGGTCTTATAGGAATAGGTTTATAAAATCCCCGGCTATGAGAGATGACATGAAATAGATAATTAGTGCGCAATCATTTGAACTATTCTGCAGCATTGCATTGATGTTAACGGTGAACATTTGGAACCTTTAATTTAATATTACGGTTGAAATTATACTTTTGGTGGCTAGTTTTGCTTAGAATAAATTGTTCATTAAAATTTATTATTAATTAGAATTTTTTGTTACATACAACGTTTAGTGCTTTCACATAATAGGTCAGTAATTATATTTTACAAAAAATAATTATACAAAAAAAAGTGTTTTTATAAACTTTGGGTATAGGGAATGCTTGACAAAAATTAAAGTTACATTATCGAAGATTCTATTTTTGCTATAAAATACAGGGTGTTCCATTTGAAATAAAAAAGAAAATGACAGGTTCGAGTTTCCGTTCACCCTGCATACAAGAAAGAATATAATTGAAATTTAATAGGATACGGAGATATTGCATCATACTACAAAACTCTTTTTGGCAGAATACATTTTTTTTCTTAAACGTACAACAAGCTACAGAGCGTTGATATACCTAAGATTTTCACATAAACGTGTCCATATCTTTTGGAGGACTCTGTATAACGTGGCAAAACCTCATATCAACAGCTGCAAAAAAATGTAAGCAATCCGAATTCGGTATAATATACAGGGGTTCCCATTTGAAAAATCATGTTTGGTTTGTAACGGAGTTATGCAGCACTCTGTATAGTTCGATATAATTTCAAAATCTACTATTTTTGCTAATAACATTTTTTGATATCTCTTAGAATAACCCATATACCGAAGTTTGTCGTAAGGTTGGTACACCCTGTATATGCGTATTGCATTTGCAGCATCTGATTCTGTGTTCTGTTTTATTTGCATTTTGTAGGGTAATAGACTTCATGATAAAAGGGTACTAAAACTTCTTTTTGGGAACCATTTCTCGGTGTCAGCCCCAATTTGATATCCCATTTAACCCTGGAGTGGACGCGTGTTATTATTTTACAAGAAGAGGCGCGTTGGGTCCCACATACCCAAAAGCAAAAACCTAATATTTCTCAAAATCAAAGATATTCTTAGAAAATGGTATCAAGTGGTTTTAATGTAGTTAGAAAAGAACATAAAAAACTGCAAACAAAAATATTTTTTGGTAAGGCTGCACTGAACACCCTGTAGAAATGTTATTCCGCAAATGTCATTGCACAAACTTGGCACACAGATACAGTATGCTCTAAACAAATGAATTTTTGACAAATACGGCACTTGTATCGCGTTTTGCGATCTTTGCAGAATGCGTATCTGCCACGTTTATTTCCCACTACTGACACTGGCATCACCATTTCAGTTCCAGTAAATGTCTCTGCAGATTGTCTAATTTCTCTTGGTAGGAAATCAACTCACTTTCTCTCTAACGTAAGGATATATTATTCTTAAGAAAAAAATAGTTTTAGTACCTGTGTGTAGCTATTTTATAATATGAATAACTATGGTGCACAACAATAAAACTTACACAAACAGGCGCGTTGGGTCCAATATACCGATATCACTCCTAGAACCTATACTATTCACTTCACAGCACTGAAACCACTAATTAGCGTACATTCTAATCTAACTTTAAGGTACTGAGGCGCACAGACCTCAATGTCCTCTATGGCAAAAGCATTAACAATATTAAAGTCTCCTTGGGCCGGAGGGACCCGACGCGTCCACTCCAGGGTTAAAATCCAAAAATATTAATAAGCATAAAGAAGTTAGGAGAGGGCGGTTTTACCTATTTCATCGCAGTGTACATTAAATAAATATTATATTAAGCAGAATGTAATAAGTGCAGTTTTAATTCAGAATAATTTCGTGTTAGAAACGTGACCCCGTTCCAACAAAAGATGGAAATTAACAGGGAATATTTCTGGAGCTATTACTAGATTAGAGGAATGTTATCTTGAAAATTTTATTAGAAGTCGTGCTTTGTATGAATCCGAAGTGCACTGGAACGAAAATGCCCTACATTAAAAGCAGCGCTCCAAGATCTATCTGTGAATCTAGCACATAAAAATGTCTTTCGTCATAACGTTTATCTCAGTTTCTTTGTTTTAGCCCAACTATTCCTTGGACGAACAAAGAAAATGCATTATATTATATCCTCCCGATACCCTTTTAGAAACTAACCAACGGTCAAGTGAGGATTCACACCCACGGCTGAATAATTTCCTGTGAAATAATAATTCCCGTCCGTTTTTATCAAGTTATATTTTCCTTTAGAAATAATTTCGTGAATAAATATTCCAGTCACGTGAAAAATTGACTGTTTTATATTCATACTCGACCGCAAAAAATCCAAGATTGACTGAAATGCGCGAAAAAAACATAATAAGCCGCTGGTTATTCAATTCGGTTCGTTTAATATGGCATTCCTTTTGATCAGGCAGATATCGGATGTAATGAAAAAAATTGCTCTTGATATAAATGCGAGGACAATCACTACACGAATGAATTCGGCTTTTGTGTAATTTTTTAAAAGACTGGGATCGTTCGAGCAATAAAAGACTACAGTTAATTTTTTATAAACCCATCGTACTTCACCAGTAGGAGCTATAAATGAGTAGGGTGTACTATTAAGAAAAGTTTAACCTGAAAACTGACCAAAAAAATGACCATCATATATCAAATTTTTTCCTTACGCTCTCCTTTAACGAACTATAGTGCTTTAAAGTTGGCAACATTCATTTTGAAACAAAAAAAAGTCCCCCTTTGAGATTTCAAAATTTTTTAAATTCCATTTTATTAAAATATCGTGAGTTTGATAAGATAATACACAATAAACACTATCTTTGGTATAACCAACAAAACCATCTTTAAACATGTCAAACAAAACATTTTTTCTCATTGGTTCTCTCTTAAAGTTATGCGTTACAGAAGTAGAATCTATCCGAGAGTTACTCTTTCTCACTTTCAAAGCACATTGTATCCGATTACTACTAGTTTCGCTGATTTAGACAGTGGAGAACAATTTTATATCCTTCTTAACGATTATATTTTTGACAAATAATTCTGGAAATTAGTACCTCCAGCAGTAATATCTCAAATTGAACAGCTTGCTGATATTTTTGGACTTCCAGATATAATCAAATTAACATTTAGGGCGGGTTTATCAATGCTCGGCTAAATCTTAGCTGTTGGTCAAAGTGTTTATCAACTGCCAGTTTGCTGGCAGTCAAACTTTCGGCAATCCTAGCTGCCACTATCAAGTTGATGTTAAGCATAGAACATACAGTTGAATACGAGAAAGTGGTGTTCCGTTATTCTAACCATATATTCTTACTGACAATTGTGTCATGATTTTTTCATGTTTGCTTACATTTTGCAACAAAGATTATTTCAACTGTAAATTTGATTGTGTTATTATCGATAAGGGTGAAATCGAGAAGCTTATTTGATTCTTTTATAGTAGTTTAGTAGCATCTAGGTTCTATTTGTATTTTATTTCATTGTTATTGTCAATGTATCTTGAGGAACTTGACGACCTTTTCGATGAAGAGCTTGGAGATTGGCGAAATATTGGAATTTGTAGAGTACGAAAGACGACCATATACTGTTGAAGAACGGATAAATCCCTTTGAAGAGCTCGATGATGTCGAGTTTATTACTCGGTATCGATTATCTAAACCCAGTGTTCTCATGATACTCCAACAAATTCCAGCTATTCTCGCCAAGTCACAGCATCCGTCTTTTTGCATTCTATTATACTTTTATGGTGAACGGCTACTTTTACAAGTACCTAATTGTCGCTCTGACTCCGTGAAATTGGGATATCTTTTTTGTTTTGTGGACATGCTCAAATGCAAACAACTCAACAAAGCACAACATAGACGAAATAAAAATAACAGTACCACAATTTTGACACTGACAAGTGAAATTTTCCACGATGTTGTTAGAGTGAGCTTACGGTAAAATATATAAATAATAACTTTCGCCTCTATATTTTTGATTCACTGTGTTATATATGTTATATGCGAATAAAATTAATAATATGTATATTTCATGTAACGAGTGATCCTCCTTACGCACCATTTACGCACCAAATTAAAATGAGATATTTACAATCTGACAACATTACACTCACGTTCATAACCCGAACAAGGTTGTCAAATGCTCAATTACACTTAGCTTCCAGTTAGCTAGCTGTCAGTTATGTGGTGCATTGATAAACGCTTTCTATTGTAACCGAGACTTTGACTGGCGGCTAGAGATAGCTGAGGGTTACGTAGCTGAGAGATTTAACCGGGCATTGATAAACACGCCCTTAGTGTAGCTTTTATTCATATTAAATATGGATCAAACAACAAAGCAAATAAACACGATAATTGGCAACAACAATCGGAAACCAGTAAAAACGAATTCACTACTATATGCAGATGTTTCGGTATTGAAAGCAAATACCAGAAATAAGATTCAGAAGCTAGTGAATACCTGGACATTGATCAAAAAGGATGAAGCCAAGATGAACACAATTGAGATAAAGCGCCTTAGAAGAATAACAGGAGAAGCAAAAAAAGACAAATATAACAAAACAAGAACCATTAATAATAAAAGTAAAAAGAAAACATTTAAATTGGTATGAATATATTTTCAGAATAAAGAGGGACAGAATTACAAGAATGTGATTGAAGCGGAAAGGAGATTAGGACTAAGACAGGAAAAACTCTGGATGGAATGGAAAGATTATCAAGCGGAAAGAAAGAGTGGAAGCATTGGGTACAAGAGAAACCGGAATCCTTGTCCGACACCTGGAACGGGGTAACTCCATACAAGAAGGACCCTTTCAATAGTGAGTGAATACTTCAAGAAAATCATACCGATCATTCCAAAAATCTATGAATAATAATTATTATTCAAGTCTTCCAGCCACCGAGCCCCAATAACTTTCTAAACGCCCTACGAAAATCCATATTAAAAATAGTATAAATAATAGGGTTCAAAAAGGAATTAATATACCCCAACCAAGTTATAAAATTAACAAATCTTCTCGAAGGACAACATGTTGAACAAAACGGTATGATAACATACATAAGAAAAAACGGTACCCAACAAACTACAAAAACCCCCATAATTATACCTAAAGTTCTAGCGGCCCTTCGTTCCTTAGATAACGAAATTCTTTGCTTTTCTTCTATAAATTGATAGACAAAACCGGGTTTCTTAGCGCCGTCCAACAACACGACCTTCGGACTAGGTTTGGAACTAGAAATAGTAACAGTTGTCGGAGAGCTATTAGCACCTGCCTTATCTACGTTCAAATGAGAATTTTTCTTGTTGGAAAGTGAAGAATTCTCACCGAAGTCCGTCAGAGAATCTTCGTGTACAAGTACTGGCTTAAGATTCGACTTTTTCTTTTTAAGTAATTTGTCGTTTGATTTCGTTTGTTCTTCGGGATGTTCATTATGATTCGTTTCACTACTGACACTCTCCCTGTCTCTATTATCTTCATCTTTTCCAGCTGCTTGATTTCTAGATATGTTTATTTTAGCTGCTTTAGCTCGTTCTCGCAGTCTTCTCTTTGTCGCTATAAAGATCTCAATGTAAACTATTGTCATGATGAGTAACGGAATGAAAAAAGAGCCTGAGGATGAGTAGATAACGTATCCTTGCCGTTTGGTTAGTACACACTCCTGTTCTTCGGCGAATATATCCGGAGACGGCCAATCGTTCCAGCCTATTAAAGGCGGTACGCTTATTATAAGAGACAGTATCCATACTATTGCTATCATTAATAATACTCTTTTAACCGTGCGTTTTTGAGCGTAATTTATTGGATCTGTTATTGCCCAGAATCGATCCAAGGCGATTGCGCAAAGGTTTAAAATGGAAGCTGTGCAGCAAAGGATGTCTGATGTTAACCACATCTTGCAAACGTATATACCTGGAACGAAAAATAACCAAATATATCTTTCGAGTATTGTCATGTATAGTATAGCCAGCACCAACGATTATTATTAGACTCTACTTACCAAATATCCATCTTCCAGTTACGGCGTACGCCACATTGAAAGGGAGGACCAGTATTGCTACGGTAAGATCAGCAACAGCTAGAGAAATTATAAAAAAATTCTGGACAATTCTCAATGGTTTATACGTAAAAACACTAAGTATCACTAAAATGTTGCCTATAATCGTTAGAAGAATTAAAAACGTCAAAGTAGCTATGGTGAGTATAGCTTCCCATTCGGGTACATCGGTCGATCCAAATATTGTACTGAAGTTACCATACGGTTCTTCAGAACAATTGGACAGATCCTCGTTGCCCATCGTCTATGACAGTAGGCTCAAGGAAATGTACAAACCTGCAACAAAAAAAGATACATGAGGAAACGGTTGAAGAGCTTTGGTCGTTTTGAAAGACATCTGTAGTTTGCTATTTTTACATTTATTTGTCTGTGTACTAGACATGCATTTTGTGTAAGGTTTGGCAAACGATAGTTCTCTAGAAGATACATGTTTCCACTTCAAGGGATATGTTGGATAGGGGGCTACTTAATTGGGCTATATTTTCTGCCTTTACCGAAAGTCTTAATTATAAGACATTTAAGGCCAAACGCTTTTTGAAACTTGAGGACCAGTGCAGATAGCCCATAGTTAAATGGAAAAGGGACAAAATTAATAACATAAGACGGGACTACATACAGTGTGACCCATTTTGTTTGGAAGCACCCCCGTAAAATCCGCATTTTCAACCGATTTTGTTTTAATTTTTTTTTTGTTAGATTCGGTATCAAAAACAGTATTTTGGCACACATTTTCATAGCTTAATTACTATTTTCAAGGCTCTCTATGTTAATTTTTCTTTGCCAAGAAAGACAAAAGTACATTAGGCAATTTTTTTTCTCAAATATGACTATACCACTGGATGCAGAAGCAGAATTATCACAAATGTAAACTACCAAAATTTCATGAAAAAATTTCCATTAACGACAAAGTTATTACAACATAAATTTGGAAAAAGTGGTATTTTCAGTAGTAATACCCCTAGGGTCTTGATAATACCGAGATAATTTTGTCATAGAGAATGCTGAAAGCGTGTTGCTTGATAATTGCCCAAGGCCGCAGGCCGAGGGCTATTATCTTTGAGCAACACGCTTGAAGGATTCTCTACGACAAAATTATGAGTATTTATCAAGACCCGAGGAGTATTCGATAAGATAATTTTTTACTTTGTAGATATCAAAAAATTGATTAATACTTTTCAATACAAACTTTATTAGTTTTAATCAAAAATTAGGTATTCATTTTTATTTAAAACTACAGTTGTGAAAAGCACAATTGGTAAATTAATTGAATCGTTAGATGCAATACCAAATCTTTCCGACAATTTTAATCCAGTTGTCAGTTTGACGTTTAATTAATTTTTAATAAAACATAAACACCAAACTGAAAACACCACATGTAGGGTATTATCGCTGTAATACAGCGGTGAATGGATGAAATTTTACACATGACTTGAAATTAAGTAATTTGATTGGTTACTATATCCAGTAAAAAATTATCAGTAATATTTTACAAAAATTTTGAAAATGGCAACATGGTAAACGAAAACAAAGACTCGAACATATTGCACAATAAACATTCGAAGCCGATAACTCAACCCGTTCTGGAGTTATAGCTTCTGAAAGTAATGTTAAATTGCATGTGCTTAATAATTTAATTTATTAACAAAATGAAATTAACGAGTCAGTCAGTAACATTTGTATGAAATAGTAAGTATTAAATGTTCCAAACATTCAACTATCTAACTATTCAAGACTAAGATGAAATTGTACTTTTTTCTGGTTACAATGACAGAAGTGAACGAGAAGTAAAAGAAATAGGTAATCGGTGATGGTTTCTTTGTTAGTTTACCCTTCACGCAATTCACACAATTCATAATTTCATTGCAATTTTCAATTTTTAATCCTGAGGCAAGATCATGTGACACAAGTCTTTTGATATCTAACGGATTATGACCTAGTCGTTTATGCCATACGTGAATACAATTTTCATGCTAACTTTGTGTTGTTATATTTGCTCGCTCATCTGACTTCAAACATAATCTGTAAATACCATTCTCAATTAATCCCATAGCAATTATTTTCTCGCCCATTTTCACTGAACAACGTTGTTGATCAAAAACAACGTTGAATCCTTTTTCTGTTAGTCTCTTCACTGATAATAGGTTACTTCTTAATTGAGGTACATATAAAACGTCTGTGACATGTTTCATCGACTTGACATTTAAGGTATCCATATCCAATTCCTGAACATACCATTTCTTGACCAACAAAAATTTTATCTCCATCGGCATGTCGGAGGTTGACAAAGAAATTTTTGTAGCTTGTCATATGATTAGAAGCTCCAGAATCAATGTACCATTCGTTCGAATTCCGGTTACCTTCACAAAAACAGAATTCTTCTACTGCACTCCTTGCATTTTTATCACTTTTCATTGCTTCTTTGGATATTCTTTTTACGGAAATAACAGTCTTTCTGAATATGACCCTTCTTCTTACAGATGAACCATTGCTTATCGAATCTACTTGCTGTCTCTTTCTTCTGCTTGTTATATGTCTTCAATGCAGTTTCTCTACCTCTTCCACTGTCGTTTCCTTGCTTTCTATTGAACTCATCTATTAATTTTCCTTTCACATATTCTAGAGTGAGTTCATAGTCGGGTCTAGCATCTAGTGCTGTAACTAAAGTTTCGAATTTTTCTGGGAGACCACCCAATAAAAGTGCTGCTACGTGAAATTCTTTTATCTCTTCACCGATACCTCTTAACATTTCGACCATTTCCAGAGTTGTTCTTATGTATTCCGACATATTTTGTCCAGGTTCAAGCTTGACTATAATTTTTCAGTAAATTCTCAGTAAATAAAGCTTATTGGATAAATTCGCTCTTTCGTTAACCTTTTCGTATACAATTTGATTATTTTCTACTAATAAAGATATAGAACTCTGTGCTTTCTGATCCAAACTTGACCAATTTTCATCTGAAGTCTCTGGTTTTGGTTTGTCGACAACCTTCCATGTTCCCTCTCTGATCAACATCATCTTCATTTTGAATTTCCATGATTGATAATTACTGTTATTCAATTTGGCATTTCCAAATCTTGAGATTCCATTAATGTATGGTTTTACTGCAGCCTTATGTTTTCGCTTCACTTTTTATACAGACTGTCTTAAACAACTCCTGGGCCCATAACCTGATGGTTTTAAATGGAAGAACAGCCTAATTTTACCAATAAATACTATTCGGAAACATGAACTGCAAAATTACTTTTTATTGTAACTTGACAGACAACTTAAAAAACATTTCTTGAAACAAAAACATTATACAGAGATCACATAAACATATCTGGCGATCTTGAATATTGTTAGAAGGAAATATTCAAGATCGCCAGATTTGTTTATGTTGTGATCTCTGTATAATGTTTTTGTTTCAAGAAATGTTTTTTAAGTTGTCTGTCAAGTTTTGACAATAAAAAGTGATTTTGCAGTTTATGTTTCTAATAGTATTTATTAGTAAAATTAGGCTGTTCTTCCATTTAAAACCATCAATCGGAGACATTCAGATCGCCGTATTTGCTGCTTTGTAGTGCACAAAATAAAAAAAAGTATTTATTGAGACTGGAGCAGTGACCTAACTTACTTAAAAAAAATTGTGGGCAAGAAATTTTAATGACCGTATTGTCATAGACTACTTTGCCAACAATCCAAATTATTAAGCACAATTCTACATTACCTTCAGAAGCTATAACTCTAGAACGGGTTACGTTATCGGCTTCGAAATTTCACTGTGCAATACGTTTGAGTCCTAGTTTTTGTTTACCATGTTGCCATTTCAAAAATTTGTCTACAAAAAATTAATAAAAATACGACTTTTTCCAAATTCATGTTGTAATAACCTCGTCGTTAATAAAATTTTTTTTATAAAGTTTTGGTAGTTTACATTTGTGATGATTCTGAATCCAGTGGTATAGTTATATTTGAGAAAAAAAATGCCTAATGTACTTTTGTTTTTTTTGGCAAAGAAAAATAACATAGAGGGCCTTGAAAATAGTAATTAGGCTATGAAAATTTGTGCTAAAATACATACTGTTTTTAATACTGAATGTAACAAAAAAATCAAATCAAAATCGGTTGAGAAATGCGGATTTTACAGGGGTCCTTCCAAACAAAATGGGTCACACTGTAGAACGAGTAATTTTGTTAATCTATAACAATTTCTGTGGTCACAATTTTTTTTTAATTACATATAGCTTCTATTATAGTATCTATATGAACCTAGGTAGACAACGTTCGTCGCAACCACAAGATATCTTTCGTTAAAACGATCTCTTTTTGTGCGTTCACCTTATAAAATATCAGTTAATCCTTCTTGATCAGGGTATATTGAATTTGGTTACTGTTTCATCGGATTTTCCAAATAGGGTTTTCGATTAGGTGATCGTCAATCCCGGAAGCACAAATTTCTAATTGATTTTGTCACGTCTACTCCATTCGGGGATATGGTGCATCTCAAGTAATCTCAGTTCAACGTTACATTAAAGTTTAATTTACAATTTTAGAACTAATTTGACGAGATTTGATGTTTGACGTAAAAAGAACCGTTTACGAATGGGCTGTTAAAAAATCTACAACCCCTCCTAAGCTCAGAGCTCACATAATACGTAAGTACTCACAAAAATATAGGGTCTTTTTTAACCAATGCCAAAGAGAAGCTTACTTTTTCACAAAAATCAGGAAGTTACACCGGCGAAACACAAAGGAATGTTTAAATAAGATATAGACAACATCTTAGTTGCTTCAGGAATAAGCCTCCATGTAAGTCAAATTATGGTAATGTCTCAGGAAGTTGTTGAGCGAGCATATGATACAAATTTTAGTCTAGTTATTATCAGAGAAAGGAAGTTAAATTACCGGTATAAAGTTTTCAAATGCGATATAAACGTTTTGCATTTTGACGTTCCAAAGTGGAAATTAGAAAAGTTTTTAAGAATTAATAGAATTAACACTTAATAGAGTTATTTATTCGAAGTTCTTTTTAAATTTGGAAAAACAGATGAATAGAAACAAAATTAAGTCTTTGGAAAGGCAGAAAGCTGGAAAAACACTTTAAAGTTGAACAATTTCTATTAAGAAGTATTTTCCACTTGAAATGTTTTTAAAAACGTTTAAAACTCATTAGTTCGGAGTCTTCTCAGTTGAGGAAATAAGACTAATTTTTAACAGAAAGATACGTTTCGTATTATTAAAGTTTTTATATCTCACTGTTAATAAAACTAGATGGGGATACATTTGTTTCTAACGGTTCCTTTTAAGTACATTTTAATTATATTTATGCTATTTTTCAACTCCCTGTAGGATTAAATACCAAGTACCTAATTCAATGTTTTGTGTATATCATAACCTTTGACATTTACTGATAAATGTTTGGGCTGGAATTTTCATTCTTTCTTGTATGACGAAATATTTTTCATTATCTCTCGTGTACTTTCTCCCTTAAAAACTATAAATTTCAAAAACCGTATACTTTTATGCCCCCGTTTCATTCAATTGCTATCCATTCTCTACGAAAAACCCCCATATATACATTCCCTTGAACGATTTATGCAAGTTTAACTAAAAAAAAATTAAAAGGAATCTTTTGTGTAGACGGTTTTAATCGATCTTATTCGTTCTGCTGAAAATATTCAAAATCCATTAAACTTTTATTGGGGAAAAAGTTACTTCATCCTATTTTCATTTTATCAGTTTTCCGCAATTCCGTTATCTTACTTAGACTCTTATTTTAAAACGGAATTCAACGACTTCTGCTTTGTACCCACAAGAAAGTTTTTTTTGATTTTTATTTCTTGACTGAAAATTATGATTTCGTCTTCCTAAATTGTAATCGCGAATATCTTATCTCGACCATACCATTAAACAGGAAGATAAAATTGACAATATTGCAATTTCAGAAAAATTGTAAGTGATTTATGAAATTTAATTTGTAAGAAATAACGTTATGTGTGATTATGATTGATGGCAGTTTGAAAGAGCTTTTTAAAAATAGCTATCAGGGGTAAAGATAAAAATTGAACGTGGGTAGTGATAATCAATAGTAATGATTATTATTAGATTGAGGATTGAGAGATTTTTGGCAGAAAGAAAATATAGTAGTCAAGTGCAGTCTTATCATGCGGGTTATACGATTCAACAAAGACATACTCACCGTTTTTGTTTTCTTTTATTGCGTTTAATCATCAATCAAATAAAATCCGTAAGATGAATAAGACAGACTTATGCCATTTTGACGGGAGAAAAAAGGATATGTATTTAGTTTTCAGCGATTCTAAAAAGTCTTTCACCAGCGAAGTTTTTATTTAAATGTCAGTTATGTCACTTTGACAATATGAATAATAAGAAGCCATTTTCCGGTATTTTGCATCCTCAAGCAAAAAAAATGGTACTTAATCCGATAGATTATTTCGAGAATGAATGAAAAAGTGGAAATTCGTCAAGCAGTGATGCAGGAAACATCAACCATCATTATTTTCTCCGGGTATATTTGTAATCTCACATTTTGGTAACCTCTGTGTCTTCTGATTTGATACATATGGTTAGTGACCTTTGAACCCGCACGATAAGAGAGCTTTTGACTATAAAATATAACGACCCATACAAATTTTGCAATATCGCTTTGAAAATTCGAACTGGACTAAATCTAAATTAAAACTTTGCTAGGAATTTTTATTTTATTTTTTTTTATTTAAATTAACGTTTCCCGACTGCTGAGGTCATTGACAAAGTTACAGTATATCATGATTTTTTGGCTAAACAGTTATGACATTCGATACTACATTTTAGGGAGAACATGTTAGATATGCTTTATTCTTTTAGGTAGGATAGCACTGTATTCACTTCACCACTAAATTTCAAGATATTACTGAGTGGTAGGTATATTTAATATAATTACAAATGATGGATTTGATATGAAAAATGGAAAAATAGAAGTAAAAGTTTTAAAATTATCTCCTTTGGATGTATTAATAAAGGTTTTTAAAATTTAATTCAAACTGTATTATTGCATTTTTTAAACGTGAATTGTGTGTGAATTGCATAATTCGCTTCGCTCATTCTGCAAACCTTCACATGCGTGCCTTAAAAATGTACTTTTAACACTTATATCATAAATAACTATTTTGTCATACTAGTTCATTATTGTGTTTTTATTGCTTAGTTACCAACTATCTCATGTCGTACTTTATGGCCCGCGCGGGCATAAAGAGAAATCATTTTTTGTTCAACTTATTTAATAACCATGTCGTAAGCTTCTTTAGACTTTTTTGGCCACATATTTACAATTGCTTTCTTTGCTTTATCAATAATTTCGCCAGGAATTCCAAAATCTTCGTTCATTTTGACTTCTAACTTTGACACATAAAATTTATTGTGATATTATGACATTTACGTTTGTCAACATTCACCTATTAATTCAAACCGGATTTATTTTTCAAAACACTGATTTGTATTGAGATTGGATTGTAGTAACGAACTAGTATGACATAAAAGTTTGTATGTACCGCTGGCATAAACAGATGTGTATACCCTCGGGCGACTTAGAAACCCTCGGGCCTGTGTCAAAGATAGAAGTCAAAATGAACGAGGATTATGGAATTCCTGATAAAATTATTGAAAAATCAAAAAAAGGAACTGTAAATATGTTGCCAAAAAATTGTCTAAAGAAGCTTACGACATGGTTATTAAATAAGTTGAACAAAAAAGTATTTCTCTTTATGCCCGCGCGGGCCATAAAGTACGACATTAGATAGTAGGTAACTAAGCAATAAAAACACAATAACGAACTAGTATGACATAACAGTATATTAAAGTATAAGTGGATATTAAGGTCTTTAAAACCCGTGCGATTAATAGAGCAAGTGTTTTGAAGACCAGTTATCCACGAATACTTTACGCTATTTTTTTTATTGGTTCACTTTGAAATTATATATACTGGTCTATAACTACTACAACAAGAAATGGAAATCATAGATGGAAATAAGAACTAAATGTCAAATGGTTGATTCGTAATGTATATTGATGTATATGATGTATACCTTGCGTTGTCATGGAAATGAGAAAAACATAAACTTATTTGTATTTTGATGGAAGTTCAACCTTATTGAGTTCTGTGAATGTCAATAGTATTAATTTAAATACCATTTCCTAAGATTTGAAAATCGAAATATTAATATTTCAAACAATACCAACGGCACTTTTCATTTTAATTTATAAATTTGACATTGTTAAATATTGTTCGAATGAAAGTTTTGACGTTACAAACTACTCCTGTCAGATCAATGATAAAAGAATTGTCATTTAGACATGATTTAGACTTCGTTTCTCGAGCTGTTGATGTTGCCACGGTAACTTTAAAACACGCGCTTTTTTTAAAGTTGAATTTAAACACGCTGAGGCGTGCTTTGAATAGGTAAAATGGTTCACCAATAAAAAAAATATTAGAGCAGAAAATCAATTCCTAAAAAATATCCTATTCCCCATACTCCCCTTTTAAAATACTTTCAAAATATAGTAACAATAGTAGTCTACTGTTTCAGCTCGAAATTATGAAGTTTATATTTCGCGTAAAATTTAACTTTATGCAACTAATCTTCAAAATGGAAAAGATTTAACAACTCTCCAGGGTGATATACATCAGGATCTTTTTGTTTACATTGTCTTGAGATTAAGCTCATATTTTTTCGAAAAAATATTCATTGGGGAGATTTAAATATTTATTAAAAAATGTTCTCTTTAACAATTATTCATATACAGGGCATATTCAACTAAGTATTCGCTAGAGATGTATGAATTTGTTGAATTCAAAAGCATACTTTGTCTATGGAATGCATTTCAATCTTCAGGATTGAAAGGATTTTAAAAAGCAATTTCCCACTGAACTTTAGATAACCACAAAGAAAGTACATTTATATGGATACCAAGCAATCATTTCTGAGAAAGCAATGTAGAAAGTCTTTCGCCAAAGTTCTAATATAATTTTAGGACAAAACCAACACTTCCAAAATACATTTCAGCTCAAAAAATTCCGTTTCTTTATCTTAATCTACATTTCAAAGGAATATTTCCTCCAGCTATAGCAAAACGATAAAAAGATTGAATCGTACAGAGCACCATCTGGGCCGGAGAAAATTCTTAAATAAAACTAAAAAAAAAGTGGAAAGAAAAACATAAAAGATGCTGATCAAACTTCGCTTTTGTAGAAGACAGAAACATGTAGTTAATCGATATATGTTTTATTCAGTTACCTCTGGATGAAATAATTTTCTGTTCAATTTAGAAAGGATTTATTCTCAACTAATCACGCCAATTTGTGCCAAAATAGTGTATTTCATCACGTGATCAAACATCCTGTTGAAAAAAATACAGTATCCAGGTCACGTGTATAACGTGCAGATTCCGTGTATGGATATAATGACCGTCAAAAGTGAGGGATCTTCTTATGAAAGTTGCCAGTCTCATTTTTTTCCATTCGTGAAAGATTCTATTTCTCATGTGGAATTTCTTTCATACAATATATTTATTGGAGTGATACATGGCGCCCAACGTGGGGCAAAACTGTACAGATATTATATTCGTATATGAGCAGCCCCACGTTGGGACCTCAATCTCCATTATTTAATGAGAACAATTTAGCGCAACATGTATATTATGCTAAAATGAATACTTTTCTGTATTTCACATAAACATTAAAATATAGTTTTTTATTTGTATAACTGACAAGGGCAAAAATAACAATAATTATTTTGACAAGTCGTTGTTATTGATTATATTTTATCATCTATTCTATGGTTTCTTGGAGACCTCCCTGGACAACCAACATCTAGTAATTAGCTTCGTTTTCTAAATACTCCGCTTGCCATTTAAAAAACGTTCGCGAGTTTGATACAATCGGAACAACCAATATGTCAGTATACGTGACGTTGTGATAAAAATTGGGAAGTCAAAAATGTTGATGCTGAGTGTGGCCACTTGTATGTTGTGTGGTCACCACAAACAGCTCTACTAATTTATATCTTACTATTCAACTTTGTTTTAAATGTTTATCTCCTGTTGTATTGTGTCTAACTCAACGAAGATCTTCCAAAGCAGTTGAAAAACAATTTCATTATCCTACTGTGAAACAGTACTCAACAGAAGAACCACAGGAGTAAGTGTCATGTACAGAGTTTGGAAATATTGTATTAAGTTTATTTGAACAAAGTGTCGAATACAATTGTGAAATTTCCGCAAATTCTTATCCCATTTCGAATCCATCATTGGTAAGATTGAGAATGATCGATATACTTATACGAAATCTCGTAAATAATATAAAATCGGATTTGTCGATAAGAGCAATTTCCTTCGTTCAATATGAATAAGTAGGAAGAATACTTTATTGGGTTTTTACAGGTATAGTATAATCCCGATTTTTTCGTCTAAGTAGATTTGTGATTGTGTTCCACTTTTGTAGGATATAATAAAACTTGCATTTATATGAGAAAGTTTCATTGTTTTTTCGTAAAAAAATCAGGCTATTTATAAAATTTGAGACGTGTGTTTATGTCATGTCAGAAAATTCATTTTGATGATGCTTTTAGATTTCCTTTTTCTCAAACTTTTATGTTAGTTTATGATATGTGAATTCGTTTCTTTTTTTATTGGTGTGACATAATTTCAGTTGTAGAATGGTAAAAAGGGTTCTCTCTTCAATTATTTTAGATTTATTCCTTATTTTTTAAATTGCAGTAGACAGCCTGAAGTTTATTTTAATAGATAGATGAATTTAATCCAACATTTTAAAGCCCAAATCATCATTAATCATTTTTAAAACCAAATGTCTGGTCTTAGTGGACAATGTGTTGACATTTTTAGATGTTCTTATCGGAAGTAATTACGCAAGTGCATCAAAATTACCGATAATGTTGTCAAATAACTGCATGAGTTTATTTTCATATTTTGTTAAAAGAGCCCTCCTCCTTCGGAGTCGGGCTCTTTCGCCAAAATATGAAAATAACCGAATGCAGTTTTTACTGACAAGCTTGAATAAAAAATTATCAGGTCTATTTTGATGCACGAGTGTAATTTGGTAGAAAATTCCACACTTGTGATTTTTAACCAATGAACTTGCCTTTCTCTTGGTTGGATGTATTTGTAGCTTCCGACGCTTAGCATTTTTCACAGCTCTTGCGTTGACAAATTCTATGTCAGAGAATGGATTAAATTTGCGATTATACCTTTCGAAAAAATATTCCTGCAACTGCTTAGCTGTAGAATTTCAAAGAACTTTGATAACACTCTCCTTGTAGTCTTCGGAGGTCTTTTTTCGCATGTTGAAGGCATAGTCTTGGGTCCGTTGAACTATAGGGAAACACGAATTTTTGAATGATTTTGCGAAAAATCGATAGTACTCACCTATTTTGAGAATAATCCGTCAAAAAATTTGCGGGTTATACATATTTTGCTGAGAAAAATCCAAAAAAAGATTTTTTTTCGCCACTTGAGCCATAACTTTTGGGCTAGTTATTTTATACAAACCACAGTTTAAATGAATTGCACTGTACGGAAAAGTGATCAACAACATGTTTTCTCGCTAATTATAACAACATTTCAGTTAGTTTCTTCATAATATTGTTTAAATTACCACTTTTATAAATATATATTTGACAGGCTACAAATTTGTATGAAAACAATTAAATCAAATGACAAATGACATACAGTAGAAACGGTGAATGTTTTCCATCACGTGACCCAATCTACGATTCATACAACACATATTTTCTACATACTATCTCTTTCTGTCGATATAAATCAAACATAGCAACATACGATCGATTGTCTTCTTCACAAGACCAACAGCAAGACGTACGTTATAAATTATTTAAATCTGCCGTAATAATCGTAAAAAGAGACAACGATATTATAGACGTAACGTGAATAACTGCTCGTACTAAAAGTTGAATTTGACATTACCGCATTTGAGGTTATGCGAGATTGATTTGCTGTCTTGTTTTTAGCGAATTTTTGGATTGAAAGTGTATTTATTGTGAAAATCAGTTCTTGTTAGGACTAATTTAACTTTTTATTCCATTTGACATTGGTAAGTACGAATATAATTCATTATCAACTTGTAAATTTTTGACATTTCATAATACCTAAATTACCGTGGGACGGGTATATTAAAATGCTCTTTTTACTACTTATAGATGGTAAATAGTATTTATAATACTCCACAATTTGTAAATCTCTGTAGAATTTTCAAAGTTGCATGAATCAAGTGTCTGATTGTAGTTGTAACAGTATATTAACCAACAGTTATTTTCAGAAGATGCCTGGAAATCGGCTTAATTCACGAGCACAGGAGTTTGTTAAAAATTTAATTGAATATTTTGAGATGGAAAAAAACAACGGAGGACCTTTTCAACCTATTTCATTTGTTCAGGAGGTATTATACTTTAACATCTAGTTAAGGACATTTCTATTTAATATTATATTTCAGAGAGTGGCAACTGCACTGAAAATATCAGTTAAAACTGTATGTTCCCTTAATAAGAGAAAGGGAAATACTTCAACACTCCCAACATCACCTAGGTATACACCTCGATTAAAACCAAAAACAGAGGATCTACCCGAGGGAACCAAAATGGCAGTACGGAATACCTTATATAACATGAACATGAACAAAGTAAGTAAAGAAACATGTGAAACAATAATACATCTTCCCATGTTCTTAAGATTACAGTCAGCTTACACTTTAAATACAAAAGAAGTGAGATCATAGTAGGTACCTAATAATTAAGATTTTGCATGTAGTATTATCTATATAGTGTGATTTTTCACCATCAGCTTTGGCGTGGTATATAAAAATCTTAGAAAAACCAGTAGTTTGATCATAGAGGTTCTGAGTAATAAAAGTTTTTGAATGCAGAAGTTGTGCATAATTTTAATTTGAATGTGATACATTATAGCTGCTACATGTGCTGGTTTCCAAGTTGGGCACTGTCAGTAAATGTTTACCAATTTGTTGGGTCTGAGTGTAGATGGTATTTTTCACGATTAAGTTTACTAATTTAAATTTGTTGATGTCACATACATGGGGTTCTATAAATTATTTGGTATAAATTATAAAAAAATCTGAACATCAAAATTATTGTGTATTCCAGTTTAGTATGAAGTAAATATAAAACAAAATTCTGTTTAGTTTGAGGTGATGATAGTTTTAAACTTTTTATTTTTTTAGGGAAACATGTTACTGTCAAAACCATAAATGAGGAACTGAAAAATAAGGAAATTCTTTCTATTGGAAATACCTCTTTATTGGTGTTATTAAAACATTTGGGATTTAAATATACAAAGGAAGACAATAGAAGAGCATTAATAGAACGATCAAATATTGCTAGCCAAAGAGCATGTTTTCTTCGCAAATATAGAGAAAATCGTGATGGTGTATTTTCAAGACAAACCATATTTTTAGATGAAACATGGATATAGGCCAAAGGAACCAAATTAACTTCTTGGCAGGACAGTAATGTCAAAAGTGTACGTAAACCAGGAGGATACGACGGTAAACGTTTTATTATTGTTCATGCTGGTTCATCCAAAGGATTTGTGGAAGATGCCAGTGTAGTGTCTTCCTCTAAATCATCGTCGTCAGATTACCAAATTTACAAAGTGGGTTTTGACACAGTTAATTCCGAATTTAGAAGAACCGTCGTTAATTTTAATGGACAATGCGCCTTATCATAGTATACTAGAAGAAAAGCAACCTTCCACTTCATCGAAAAAAAATGAAATTATCACTTGGTTGAAAGCCAACAGTGTTGTCTTTAATGAAAACCTCTCAAGACCTGAACTACTACAAATTGCTAAAATGAACCGGAAAGAAAATGTACATGTCATTGATGAGTTGTTCCGAAAACATGGTCATGAAGTTTTGAGGCTACCACCCTACCATTGTGAGTTTAATGCCATTGAGCTTACTTGGGCCCACTGCAAAACATATTATAATAAATATATTGGCAGAGACGGATACGGTGATGAAAGGGTCTTGAGTATGTGGAAGGAAGCATTGGAAAATTGTAATGCAAATATTTGGGATAATTGTGTCAGGCATACCGAAAAAATAATCGAAGACAGGTTTACTCGAGAACAAAATTTAGTGGAATTACAAATTGAACCAGTGATAATAAATACTGGTGAGGACAGCTCAGATTCCGAAACGGATGAACTTTGAAGACAAATTTGTAATATGAATAACATATTACTCCCTTGTACTCATTGCTGTAAACATGTGTTTCAGAAGCAATAAATAATCATTATTATTTTTGTAGTTTTCTTTTACTTATTTGTTAATAACTGCTGATGTAAAGGATCAGGCACCAATAAGGGCCTTGGGCCTTGGGTTCCACTTAAAAATTTTCTATAATTCGTCTGTGTTTCAATTCTATCTTGATGTCTGTTGTGGATATCTCTATTTTTTATTTTTAATACGAAACGGATTCCATTTGATATATTGCCCTGATGATGGTATATTCACCGAAACGTCGACCTTCAAGCTGTGTAGGAATCTTCTATTTACAATCTATAGCTCATCCAAAAAAAACATTCCAATATAATCAGTTTAGAAAGTGTAATTTTAAAAATTTTAGAGTCAGAAGACTAGATATTATGTCATTTTTATGAACTACCAATTGTAAATCCTTATATAAAATCCGAGATATCTTACAAAGATTAGCTTTCCACTAATAAGCCAGTATGGTTGATATTAATTTTGGATTTTGTAACTTATTCACCCAGTATATCGATGGTTTTAATAAACATGTCGAGATGTTAACCAGATAATTACAATCAGAAAATTACATTTCTTGTTTAGTTGCCAATTCGTAAAAGCCCGACATTTGGAATATTAGTCATAACGTTTATTTCTATTGAGTTGACAGAAGTTTTGATTTGATTCATATGAATATTGTTGCTGACGTAACAGTCACGTGATGGAAAACATTCACCGTTTCTACTGTAGAAGCTCTAGCGCAATGTGTAACATGGTTGCCAGCTGTAAACGATTACTTGAGAATCATGATATTTTTAAAATATTAATTAATTATTGCATTCGAATTTCATCTTAGAAAGTATTGGATGAGAGGGATGAATGCATTGTAATGCACATCAATCTATTCAAGAAGAGGAAAAAAATATAATAATTGGATTCACCCTTCCCCTTCTAGAATAACTTAATGTGGATTACAAATAATTGGAGGCATTTGCCTTCCCCTCAAGATATTCAAGAAGGGAATATAATAATTGGATTCACCCTTCCCCTTCTTGAATAACTTAATGTGGATTACAAAGTATTGGATATCTTTTGAGGGCAAGGCGAATGCCTTGCCCTCCCCCAGAAGGGGAAGGGAATATAATAATTGGATTTAACCTTCCCCTTCTAGAATAATGTTATTCTAGAAGGGGAAGGGTGAATCCAATTATTATATTCCCTTCCCCTCCTGGAATGACTTGATGTGGATTACAAAGTATTGGATAGTTTTTGAGGGGAAGGCTGAATACAATGATTATATATTTTTTGTTTCCCCTTCTTCAAATACGCAATATAATGATATCATCATATATAAAATGTGTTTATAATTTCATCTATGTTCTTGGGTTTGTCTTGAATGAATCTTACTAAAAATATAGTCTGATACAATATTTAATTTCGTATCTTAATAGTCATGTAGCATGATTGTCGAGTAGTCGATTACAGCTGGCAACCACGCTACAAATATTGTATGTTTTGTAGGTTGCATATCTGTGTATGCGATTATTATTAAAATTATTTATATCCAAACTGGTTGCCTGACAAATATATATTTATAAAAGTGGTAATTTAAACAATATTATGGAGAATCTAACTGGATTTTTTTCATAGATAGCGAGATCACATGTTGTTGATCACTTTCATGTACAGAGCAATACATTTAAACTG